>CALSBV010012180.1:617766-656801 GCA_943590825.1 Bovichtus diacanthus | reverse complement strand
TGTGTGTGTGTGTGTGTGTGTGTGTGTGTGTGTGTGTGTGTGTGTGTTTGTATTTCGAGTATTACATTTTGATGTTACCTGAATCTCCATATTATTCAGGAAGATATGGATGTTGACACACATACAGTATCCAAAGCTTCACACCTCCAAACTAAGGGTGGGTCTATGTCGGTTTACAATATCATTACAATATAAATATTCATATTTTAAATGTTCAATAATTCAGATAGGTGGTGATTTATATTATGTATTTTTCTTCAGTCAGCCCCTATAGAATATAATACATTTAGTATATTATAAAGGGGAAATTAGCAAAGACAATTAGGAAAATATTAATTATCAGTTTTTCAAGACTTTTTATTTTTATTTAATCTTAATTAATCAGGTAGTCTCATTGAGATTAAGATGTCTCCAAGAGAGACCTGAGAACAAGAACACAAACGGGAAAACAGACACACCACAACTACAGGTATAAACAAGGAAGTAAAAACAAGTTACAAGAATCATAAAAACATAAAAACGTAGTTTGAAGCTTCAACAGTAGAGCCAACTGTTTGATACAGAGCCTTGTTTGAGTGCCAAGTTTTAATGTCATAATTGGAAAGGAGTGGAGCCTGGGACATATAAGATTCTATCATCAGCAAAGAAATGGACATTGCAGTATTGATTAGGAATAAATGTCCCATTTATGTACAATGTAAACAGCAATGGACCCTGGGCAACCCATTTCTGATGGTAAAATGGCTTGCCTGAGTACCATCAGCAACAACAGTATAGGTGTTGGCTTCATCAATGTTATATATATGTATATACATATATATATATATATATATATATATACATATATATAATCTATATGCATATGTGTATATATATATATACTGTATATATATATATGTGTATATATATATATGTACGTATATGCTATATATGCTAGAGTACATCAGAAATACAGATTTTTCTACTCTGTCTTAGGCTCTCAGCCTAAAGCTCATTGGTTCTTACTAAAAATATAAATCTTTAAAAAAGCCTCACAAATGTATCGTACATTTTTTTTAAGGGCTCAGTTGTTTCCTCAAACAGCTAGACACTTGTTTTTAGTTAACCATACTCAACAGGAGGAAATACGCTTTGGATACACACACACAATACATGTTGGTAGATACATTCATTGTTGGTTTGGCTCTGCACATGTGTTGACAAGAATTTAAAATGTAGAATATCAGAGGACTTAAATGATGAGTTATGGTTTATACAGCTCTTTTTGTTGAGTTGCATAAACATCAACACAAATATAAAAAAAACACCTGACATTATTTGCTGGATCAGATGGTAATTCACAACACAGATTCACTGGCAGAAGCCAAACTTTGGCTGATAAATATTGGTAAACAGAAGATCAGTCTATCTCTACCCCCTGCTGCTCCCCTGGAGCTGCTCAGTAGCCACCCAGGCTCAGTGTGACTGTGCGGACTCGCTGTTTGACTGTAAAGCAAAGTTGCTAAAAATCAACATGGAGCTCGAATGACTTGCCCTTAAAAAGTAAAGGCTAAATGTTTCTCTGTGTGTGCTTGCATCTCTCCCCAGTGATGCAAAGTGTGGTAAGATCCAGTGCCACAGCGCTGCCAAAAAGCCCAAAGGCACCAACGCCGTGTCCATCGACACCACCATCAAGACAGATGGCATTGAGGTTAAGTGCCGCGGCACCTACGTCTACAGCACCCAGGATGGCCAGGGCGACCTGCCCGACCCCGGCCTCGTCATGACTGGCACCAAGTGCAAAGAGGGCAAGGTTGGTCCACACCGGGCTGGGCTTTAGGGATCATAATAAGAGTGATTTAATCCAATAATATCTTATATTTCATATATATATGAATTAATATGTCATAATTGCATAATTGAACAGTGTAATAGTTTACATGAACATTAAATCAGTTAGGTTGGTGTGTCATAGGCCTGTTGTTCAAAGCGAATCAGTAGGATTTTTCCTGCACCACAGCATGGAATGACCATAAGGTTAACAGGGTCTTTTTATCAATACCAACCCTTGACTCAACAATTACTGTATCTAGCCACCTGCCAAGAACATGAACACCTGCCTGGTATTTTGAACTGACCTGCAAATGAAGAGATTATAGAGGAGGGAGAAGGCAACTGGCAGCACAGCACATCTCAGTCACAAAGGATTTAATGCTGATTCTCAAGCCAATCTACTATCTGTACTACCTCTTCACGAGACGTTTCGTTTGGATCTATCCAAAAGTTTCTTGGCTTACTAGTCTGGTCCTGTTTGTACAGGTTACCATAGCTTAAAGGGTGAGGAGACAGGCAAAAATTCCTGTTAAAATGATGGGATAAAGTGTTTTTACATGTATTTAAGTTTCTGACAAATATAGCTGCAGAATGTGTACTAGGGCTATGGTTCCAGGTTGTGAAAAGAAATCTATAATTGAATCTGTTTTCTCTGCCTGCTCTGTTTTATTATCAAAAGGCAGTGATCAAAACATTCAGGCTTGTCATTTTTAGTCGGGCCTGGCCTTTGCCGGTTAAAATGACAAACACCAACAGTAGCACATAATATCCAATGTTGCTAATTAATGTTAACAGCAAGTAAGGTAAAGCTAGGTACAGCCCTGAAGACTAGCTGAAAGATTGTTTTTTTTTTGTTTTTTTTATATGAGCATGTGATATTCATCAGGTGGACACAAACATGACTCCAAATGAATGCTAATGTTGCACTGCGTCTAATGTACAGTATGTGTAAATGTGTACACTGGTTGGTAACATGTTAGCCATAACAATTTTTTAGGGCCAATGTTGTGTTAACAGCTTGTTCTGCTTGTAAAGAAAATATATAAATGCAGTTTTAGGTTAGTTAAAACATTTTCAATTAAGTTACTTTAAAATGTTGAAAGCTGAACCTATGTGAATACAGCAAGAATTCACCAAGCAGATGAGCCTGTGCAGAAATCACTTAATTAATTCCAAGTAAAGATAGTACTCAGTTTTCTGTGTTCCCATTAGTATTAGTCACTAATATTCTCCTTTTGAATGAATTATCAGCCAACTTCATACAAAATGAAATGTCATAGGGACCCAGTAGGTCTGTTCTGTGTCAGCTGTTTAAGGAGCTTTTTTTTTTTTCTGGTACTGATTTGAATTGCAATTGATTTGAATTGGAAAATAAAATTCTAAGTAAACTCACCTCCAGACACACAGAAAAATCATACAAAATAAGGACTGAATTATGCATGTGAAATACATATGTATGAAAATGCACACACGCACGCACGCAAACAGAGGAGTATCTGCAGTCTCCTCTATTCCACCAGTAAATTCTATTTCTCTGTCTGTCTATATTGCTTCCCCCCACAGCACATTCCAGCCACTTGAATTCCATTTCAGCTATTGTGCAGGCACACTGAAAGGACTGAATGGTGCTGCATGAGTAATATATTATAAATAGGCACCAGAGAATAATGTCTGCCATGATGAGTTTTGAGTCATCGTATTGAACGGTCCATTTCTCAGCAATAAATGCATACATTGCACAAAGCTGCTGCTTCTAATCAAAATGTCACACATTCACCTACACTAAATTAATTTATGTGCTAACAATAGTAAAGCAATAACAACAAGCAGAGCAGGAGATACAGTACTAATGCAAAAACGAATATTAGTGTTAATGCAAATCCGTGACGGAGTACAACACAAAAAAGTGATACATTATGACCTTAAGTTCACAAGAGAAGCTTCCAACAAGACTTAAAAAAAGACACTTTTTACTGCTGTTGTTTAACCACAACCCAGGTAAGGTTTAAGTCAGGGACCCAAACCCCCCACTGTAAAAGGAATAGATTGGAAATGTGGTTTTGGGAAAAACGCTTATATTTGCTACTTTCTGAGATTGAGATGAGAAGATTGATCTAGGAATAAAATCAACAAGACAGAAACAATTGATACAGACTTGAGATAAAAATGTGCAGCGTATAAAACATGCCAAGCATAAAAAACTAATTTAAAACCAATGTTCTTGACTTCCCTGTGACTTCACACTTTAGTGTTTTGACTGGGAATGACTTGATATCCACTCAAAAATAAAAATAAATATATTATATAAAAAATGTGCAGCCAATCAACTTTTAATTTTTCCACACAGTGGATATACTTATAATCAATCCCTCAGCAGCCAATCATGATGTTTGAGCAGGAGGAGTGTTTTTAGCAGAGAAATTACTAGGAATAACACACCAAAACACCTGATCAGTTCGTTCGTAGAATTTTAAAATAGAATTGAATTCAGTGAAGGGTGCATACAGACTTGTTTAAGACTTTTGGGTTTCATAGCCAGTACATGAGACTTAGCATGACATCTCTGACTTGCAGCATTTTTGTATTTTTTTATTGTTAGGTGACTCCTCTATCCAGCCTCCACTTCACACTGCTGAATTGCAAAAACAAGGAGCTTCAGCCCCTTTCCATCCAATCAGAATCTCTGGCAGCATATCAGTGTCACTGACTCACCCTTCACTCCACTTAAATCTGCTTCTACCTACATGTATACTCCATGTGTCTTTCCTAACATATTTTCTAACTCTGAGGTAGAGTTACAAGTTCCTTGTAAAACAAAACGTCACCCCAGCATGAATGCAAATGGCTATTAAAATTAGTATTAGCGCAGCAATAGAGACCCAATGTGTTTGTTTAAAGCAGATCAATAAACATCATTACAAGCTGTAAAAGCCAGTCTATACAAGTAGTGATTTTGGAAGCGATTTTAAAACAGGATACTGATGCTACTTGGCCAATCTCCTCAGGCAGCCAGGTTGTTCCAAAGCCCAAGGGCACTGGCAGAAGGCAGATCAAAGTCTGTATATGTGTGTGAGTGTGTGTGAGTGTGCACTGTAATCTTTATCACAGTATGTGATCATTCTGCTTGTGTTTCCACAGGTGTGCAGAGACCGCCGATGCCAAAATGCCTCTTTTGCCGAGCTGGAGACTTGCATTGCACGCTGTCACGGCAAAGGGGTAGGCACACACACACACACACACACACACACACACACACACAAGCATACGGAGCCATGCAACAGACTCAACTCACTTTGCTGCCAGCCCTAGCTCCCTAATCTTATTGTCACACTGTGTCCTTGGGCAAAGGTAGAGCTTTGCAGCGCTGTCACCAAGACTGTCGTAAATGGCAGGAAAATTGATGGCTGGAATACAACAGCAACTGAAATGATGAACTATTCATTGAAGCAGTACAAGAAAGCCTGAGGCAGATAAGGAGGAATCATACATAGTTTATGAAGTCAGTAACCAAGCTCTGCAGTGGAGTGTTTGGGACTTAAACATTTGTTACTTTAAGGGAAGATGGTGATGTACTGTAGATAGGGGCTATTTATCAGGGAACTTTGTCTTTGACCTCTGAAGTCATTGTTGAATGGTGGAGTTTATTATTATGGTTTGGATTCTATGAATGGCCTGGTCAAGGAACCCGATCAATCATAACCTGAGACTTGTATGTAAAGTTAGTTAAATTACACAAGAGAATTTGAAAAGGATAGATGGGTATAGAACATGGATGGATGGATGGATGAATGGATGGATGGATGGATAGGTGGGTGGGTGGGTGGGTGGGTGGATGGATGGATGGATGGATGGATGGACAGATGCCTAACATATCAAGATGTGTGCAGCAGTATAGAGTACTTTAAAAGTCATGCCCTGAAACTTCCTATTAAAGTCAAAATCCTTCAAAAAGTATTAAAGCAGTTTAAAGTAAGTTATACATTCAAACTTCTGAATAGACAGCAAAACAAAACAAAAGTCACAGGAAAAAAATACCGCATATATATTTATATCAAATAAAATACAGTAGCATGATGGCAACTGTCTGCGATTGTAGCTCTCTTAACTTTTTTATGTTTTTTTTAAAAAAAAATCTTTAACTCTGTATAGACATTTTGTTGGATGTATCATAGCATGCCAGAGGGGAAACATGAAGACAACATTTTTCATTGTTTATCTGTTTCCATTTAATGTTTTCAGTTTAGTAGTTGGCAGGTCCTAGTGATAACCCTAATGAGTATCACTATACACCAGTACCCTGCTAACGTACACCAAATTAAAATTCAGATGTTCAGGTTGAATATAAACTGAGTTATAGACTGAATTGTATAAAGTAAACAGCATAGTGAATTACTAGTTTATTAGATACACTTGTCAATGGATATTGAGCTTAGAAGTTACATTAAAAAGGCAAGCCATACTCTTGTTTATCCATTTTTCTATCTATGTCTGTCATCTATCACTGTGCTCAGGACAAAAACATGGCAGTGTAATGCTATATGGCAGTTTCCATTAATGTTCCACCAGTGTGGCTTTTTGATAGCTGAGGGGTTTCAGACCAAAGCTGCTGACATGTTTTGTCTGCAGTAATATTTGCACAGCCACAGGAAAATGAAACCTGTGTTTTTTACACTCAGAATTTAACAATTGACAATCCCCTCCATTACTATTATTGTGTCACTATACCAGCTAGCTTGCTAACAAACAGCTATCATTCTAGAAGAGCTGTAGGCCTTTTTCACAGCAAACATTTTGTCTTGTTACAGTAGGAAAAGCAGGTGAAACTGATAACATTAGCCATAGTTAATTTCCAAGTGTCCCATAAAGCTATTCCAGTGAGTCAGCATGCACCATACCACGGCCTCACCTAATGCATCTATCCTTAATGTTATTAAACACACCTGTCTATTGACTGAGTAGTGTTAGTGTTTTCCCTGCTGGCTAGCATGTCAGCGGTTAGCTCACAGCAGTTTACCAGTAGTCGCTATGTCACAAAGCTCCTAGCACCACCTAATTTTCTCCGACGTGAGGATAAAGGTAGCTATCCAACTTTGTAGTGTGACCAGGCCTCAAAACCAACACATTTTTAAAAACGTGTTTTTACTAGAGGCCACTTTCATGCATAGCCTATATGAGTCTAACCCAAGTCGGCATAGCCTAGTTTGTGTTTTGACAGGTCTGTTGCTTGTTTTGACCCTGAGCGTTTCCAGCAAACCCAGCCTCGACTAAAATTTCATACCTCCGATGACTCCGTTTTCCCCATCTACTGTATAAGGAATGGGCTTACCAGGCATTGTTATTTGATTAGGATTTAAAATATCATGAGCGAGAAGAAAAACACCAGATATATCCTCTCCTCCTTTAATCCCCTTCTCCTTCTATCTTCACTATGTTGTTTTATGCTGTTTGACCTTTTTGTTCACTCCTCTCTCTGTAACAGCAGATGGATAATGGAAGTGGCTTTGAGTCAGGATTATTCTAAATAGACAGTTTTGCCTTCCCTCCAGTTTTGGGTTTCCTCCTGTGTTAGGATGTGTTTTGTAATTTAGCATTATCATATGATTAAAATTGATCCTCGGGCTTTTGGAGTTCACTGGATGTCCATGCAAATACACAGGAATAATGAGCAGGGGAAATACAGTACTACTGTACTTCATTCTTAGAGTACTACTGGTTTGCATCTTTAAAAAAAAAAAAAATGTCATCAAAGAAATTTAAAACATATAACAATCCGAGAGATTGCTGAAGGATAAGTTATATATCGATGATGATGTGTTTAAATCAAGGTCATGGCACTTCATTTCATAAAGCTTTACCCTTGTTGTCTTTCCATGATTTAGAAATGCCTTTAAAAATATGCACTCACACCAGCCCTCCTGAAGTAAAAGAGCTGCAAAATGTAATAAACAACTGTACAGTATGCCCTTCATGTCGACCAAGTGCTAATGGGGCAAATAGGCATGTTAATCACTGATAGGATAATTACATTGCCATGTAGTTGGAGCATGGCAGTATTTTCTCCTTTATTTAGAGGTGGTGAGTTACACAACATGTGTGCAGATATTAATCAAGTTTAAATGCTAATCTCTTGATAAAAGTTTAATTTCACAAGTTTAAGACAAGTTAATTAAAAACTCTTAGAGGTGATTTACTACCAAATGTAGTGAAGTAAAGTTTAGTTCATGTCACGTTTCAACTCTTTAACTAAGTCTCAAAGGTGACAGATTACTGGTCATTATTCAAAGTTAACGGTTATTTTAATTCTGAAGGACTGTATGAAAATGATTTGGATGTTTAGGGGGGTTTCAGCGGGTTTCTGTTTTTATTGGACCCTCCCCTTGACTTTTAGAGAATGTATCGCCTAACTGTACTGAATTGGTACAATTTACCTTTTGTGCCTGTGGAACACACAATAGCCATGCTTTTTAATGTGACTTTTGAAGACAGAATGACAGAGTTTAATGTTTATTTTTGTTTGTCCTTTTTAACCCACTAGAGAGCCCTGGGGCAAAACTATGCTGTGTGCCCTCTGTACAATGTGTATATCCTGTATGTGTATGTTCTGTTGTATTGTCAAGTACCCATTGTGTATAGCTCAAACAGCAGCTTCATTGTGTGTGTTTCAATTAGTTTGTCCTAACTTGATTTTACACACATATATTATGGATTATGCACCATAATATTAACTGAAATAATAAAGGTATGAACACAGATACCACCTTTATTCAAGTGATTCAATTTCAGTTTCTATTGTGCTTTAGTGGTGCATAATACTAAACAAATGAGCAATTAATAAAATGAAGAACTAATTGGCACACAATGTACCTGGTGCCTGGTGGTTTGGGGCCTCAGGGCAGTTTGTTTTGCCCAGAAAAACTCAAGTGAGACCTGAGGACAAAGAAAGTATGACAACAAAAGTATACACTCCTGCTTGAACATAAATTCCACTACTTAGACAGTCAGAAACAACAAATGAAATCATACATACAAAGGTACACTAGGCACACATAATGGAAAGACAAACACGTGAGATTTCATTGCTTTTTATGTCAGTGTTCTGCTCCATTTACTGTATAAGGTGAATATGTAAAGGTAGAGGAAGGGAAATCCCATTAAAACACATACAGTGCCAACCTGTAGTAAACAAGAAATTAGGGCTTCTAATTTGGCTGGTACACCTCCAGACACACACATACAAGATTATACTAAGACCAAATAGCAGATCACATTAACGAATGCTTCGTGTGTGTGTGCGTATGCATAGGTGTGTAACAGTAATGGGAACTGTCACTGTAATCGCGGCTGGGCACCACCCTTCTGTGAGAAGCAAGGACTCGGTGGCAGCGTGGACAGCGGACCTGTCCAGTATGACAGTAAGCACACACACACCATTCACTCACACACACAAAATGTGTCCTGCTATTGTGCCAAACCATCCATCCATCAGCACACTAATGAGATCAAGTAGAAAATGGTTAAATGTGTATCATATTGTAGGTTTTCCCTCCATGATACTGTTATCAGATTATTTTCTAAAACCTGGCTGCAGAACAAAAGCATCATGTTTAATCCTCATCTGTTGGGGACGTGCGGGCCACTAGAGCCAGCAGTTTTCTGCCGTCCCTGCCAAACAGCTGTTTTCAAACTGGTGCTTGTTTTTGTTCCCCAGCAAGTCAAGAGTCTGCTAAATTAATTACATGATACACAGATAATAGAGATGTGTGAGAAAGTTTTGAGGATTCTGTATGTGACCTCTGTGAGTGTATTAAAGTGGACTTTATCAATTTTACACACCAAACTCAGTTTACTAGACATGTTGACTATTACTCAGACTGTGAAAAAAAGTTGTATAAGGAGCTTTGTCAAGTCTGAGAAAAGAACCCTGACGATGTCGTAAGCCCCGTTTCACACATGCACTGCAAATGATCTGAATCAGTTGAGCCAGACTTTACCCTGCCAGCTCCCTAGTACAAAGTCTGTGTAATGTCCGATTACCATTGTCGTGTCATTGTCCGGTGCATTGACGGTGAGCGAGTGGGCGTGTCGATGACGTGTCTATCGCGGCTTGCCTGAAACAGAAAGATAATTAACATCCCAGGGTGAAGAAGAATGATCATTTACAAGAAAATGCCAGCAAAAATGTCTACCTGGAGAGAAGACAAGATTCTGGAATTTCAGTATATAAGGGCCGTAGCTGAAATCAGACATATTCAAGGAACGACAAGAGACTTGGTTGTTTACGACCAAGTTATGTACTGGCTACATGCCTGCGGTGTAATCCATGACCTGCCTCCTGCACACTCTACCCAGGCGCCACCCCTTGCCTAAATCAAACAGAGTATTTCCAGTAACGCAGTACGCTTCTGACACGGACAATCTCCTGTTGTGTGCTGCATGTGTGAAAGGGAAACTCCGGACAATGTCTGGAACTGATTCTCTGGATATTGTCCAGAGTTCATATATGAGATATACAGGACAGTATATATGTATGAGAAACCGGCTATAGTGATGTCATCAGGGTTATGTCGGCATTGGCTTGGAAACGACTCATTTTTAACAGAAAGTCTGACTTACACACTGGGGATGTGGAGTTTGAAATACATGGGCATTTAAAAGGCAGGGAGGGTCCAAAGAAAATAGCCTTTCAAGTTCCATCATGGGACTTGTAATAATAATACATTTAATTTGTATAGCGCTTTTCTAGATACACAAAGACGCAAAGACAAAGACGCTTGTAACTCATTTATGTGCTTGTTAATATCACATCCTGGTTACAGAAATCTGGATAAACCCTAGCCTGTTTTCATGTTTTAGAAAGTGCAGGACAATTTATCTGCTTTTGTCTCAAATTTTGCATCCACTTCAGCAAATGAAATCCAGTCATCATGCGAGTATCCACCGCGGATTCGGATCCACTCTTCTTCATGGCACATGCTACACCCTTACCCCAAGGTTCATGACAGACAGACAAACCAATTGAAAACATAACCTCTAAGGCGGAGGTTAAAAGAACACACAAGCTATGTAAACATCACATCCGAGATCTGATCAGAAAACAAGATATAACTCATCATATATAGTGTACATGCAACCACACTCACTGTGTGCATGTTTGTATGTTCACAGGTCAGGTGGGGCTGGTGGTAGGGCTTCTCTTTGCCTTCCTCTTGATCCTGCCTTCAGTGCTGCTGCTCTTCTACTGCTACAGGATCAAGACCTCCTATTACCATAAGTGGCTTTCCCAGAGAGAGAAGAACAAGACCAACAAGTACTGTATCCTGTCTGTCTGTCTTGTCTGTCTGTCTGTCTGCTAAAATTATATTACACATATTACTGGAACTACATCCAGAACAGAGGAGGAATCATGAAATTGCATTTACTGTACAGGGCACCATTGTAGACCTGTTGACAGTCCTGTCATTCTTCATACATCAGGTTAAAGAAAATCACATGGATTAGGAAAGAAAAAGCAAGATCATTTGTGTAATTCAAATGCTTGATTCTCATTCTGTGGTGTAACTTGTTTGTTTGTTTGTTTGTATTACTATGCAATGGATCCTTCACATATCACACTGCGAAATGAATCGTGCACGGAAGGAAGACAATATTTTATGGAAAAGGAAGGGGTGGAATAGAAGTGGGGAAAATGTGGCAGCAGAATTACAGGACAAAAAGTAGGAAGGAAGGAAGTGCTCATTGCCATGTCTGCCAGTGCTCAAAGCAGATTGATGCATACACCGGAACTTTCTATTCTCTACATCAGCATAAATTGCAGCATTTTGTGCTGCATCTCCCCTCCTTCAGAATCAAACAAAATCCTCATAAACCCCAAAGCTTCCTTTATGAGCACTGCCATATACCTTACCCAGAGGGACAGCCTCGTCATAACACTGGCTGAGTTAGCACCTCTGAAAATACTCAGGCGTTCCACAGTGATTTACTGTCAAGAAATGTATCTGGAAAGGATCCAGCATTACAGTAGCCTTTTAAAGACTCTGACCTTCCAATTGAAGACCGGGAGAAAGGCTAAATATTGGTGATATTGGGCCTTTAGCAGGATTTTACGGCAACTGCAGCTAAAGGGAGACAGAGGGGAGACAACTAAATGAATGGCTCACGATAGGAAAAATGGAGCCGCTACGATGATTAAAACCACTCTTAAGGGCACTAGCTGCTCTGAAAACCCTCTGCTTTTTTTGGATTTGTTCCATGGCCAATCATTTGGGTTCATTTACAGTTCAACAGTGGGACAGCGGGTGGCTCGAGCTGATTAAAGGCCTCTCTAAGCATATATACATCCAGTATGCTTGGAAAGCCTTCCAATCAGCTAAACGTCAGTTCAATCCAATACACAAGCCCTGCAATAAATCCTTCTTTTGTGAAGCTTCTAATATGTAGGTTGACTGTAGTAAACTGGGTTGTTGCGCCAGATTACATGTCTGCAAATGTATGGTTGAAGGATCATACATATCAAGTTAGATGGTAACCTGTTGACTTGAACAGCTGCAATAATCCATATTTTTATATGAAAGAAAGGTGTCGTTAAAAGTGACGAATCATCAAATTTATCAATACCATTATTATTATTAAAAATGTACCATTATCAATAATGCTGCAGTTCCCCTTTAACCTCTTTTAGTTCATTGTTTTGGTTTTATGGCCTGCAGCTTTACTGTTTGGTTCACTCTCACCGCTCTCATCAGCCTTGTTTCCAACAGCAGCAGGCAGCTGTTTTCAGTAAAAAGCTCTAATAAACCCACTGTACACTACCTGCTCAGCACCAGCCAGCAAACAGACATAGTCAGAGACTAGCTGGTGAACATCGTGGAGCATTTAGCAGCTAAACATAAAGATTTTTTTCTCATGAGTTGGTAGAGACCAAAACTGCCAAAAGTGTGAATATTGGACTTACAGTCGTCAGGTGAACACGACTCCAAATGAATGCTAATGTTGCACTGTGTCTGCTGGATGTGTAAACAGGCAACTGTTTGCTAATAGCCATATCAACTTCATGAGGTGATGCCATGTCAGTGTTGTGTTTTCAGCTTTATCCTTAACCTCCTTATTTCCTCTCTCTCTCTTTCTGGATGAGAAACTTCATGTTGACTTTTCTACTGTCTATTTTCCCACCTGGGGCCCTAAAATCAATGCCACATTAAAAAGATTGATGGTTTATTGTGGTTTATTTTTTGCCTGTCCTCATTTCTCTGCTCAGGATGGAGGTATCGGTGGAGAAAGGAAAGAATGGCCATCTGAATCCTGCCTTTCACCTGAAGGTGGTCGGACCAATCAACAAAGCTAGCAGCCATAAGGGGGTGAGTATGTGTGTGTGTCTGTGTGTGTGTGTGTGTGTGTGTGTGTGTGTGTGTGTGTGTGTGTGTGTGGTAAAGAAAGAAAAAAAGGTAAGAGGGGAATGGGAGGGTGGTGACTGTTTCTCTTGCGGTGTTTTAGTGAATAATAGACTGTCCATATGGTTGACCTTCACATTAAATTCCCTCATTTTACAGCAGTTTGTTATAGTGTGTGACCACTTAGAGTCTGCTTTCTCCCATGTCCACAACACTCATTTTAATAGTTGAATGTGCCTTCAGCATAATTTCATCATGTTGTTATTTCCTTGTTTTTATAGCATTTATTTGAATTGTATGGGTTAGCAGGTCAGGGTTAGGGTACAAATACAAGAAGTAAAAGGATAGACAAAGAATGGAAGAAAAACGGGAATGGAATCTCTTTATAAGAGTGAAGTCTTTATACGAATAACAATAATAAACATTCATCTAGCTTGTTTTATAGACAAAATGCAGCTCAGTGGTATTTACAGTAAAAATAACAGCTAGGATTAAAAACTAAACACAAACACTCAACTAAATATATAATAAAAAGAGACCTTAACAGTTACATTGGAAATGGAATTACAAAACAGGTTGATGGATAGAACAGACAGGAAAATAAAACCATAAAATAAAAAGTAAGTAATAATTGTAAATTCCACAATTTACGCATTAGTACAAAATAACATCTGCGATGGCCCCTAGTTGTATCATATTAAGAGTGAAAAGTAGTGGACCCATCAAAGAGCCTTGAGGCACTTCATATGGAATATTCTTTGTGATAAGAAGCTTTGAATGAGACAAAAAGTTGCGATCTGATAGGTTGCTAGACTAAAACCAACATAGAATCCCAACCAACCTATCCATAAGAATGGTGTGATCAAACAGTATCAAAGGCTACAGTGAGGTCCAAAAGTTTGAATTTTTTTTTTTTAACAAATCACAAATTTCAGTTGTGGGGTTATTTACTCACTCTGAAATCAGACTGGAACTTCTCTAATAAGATGTTCTTGTGTAAGTAGTTTGCCAATTGCACGTAGACTAGCTTTTCCAAGGTTTTGCTAAGAAAAGCAAGTTGAACAACTTTTTTTAAGCTACTTTTCTTTTGCTTAAGTTTGTGTTGTTGTCTTTGTTCTGATCCTAGCTTCCTCACACCAGCAAAGAGGTCCTGCCTCTCAGACCGGGCTCTGCGCCCAATGGCACGCAGCCAGTCAACATTGTGCGACCTTTGAGACCCACCCAGTCTCCCCAGGGTGGTCTCCGGAACGTCAAGGTGGTTCGCCCGCCTCTGCCAGCTGGCAAACCCCCGGCGGCCCCACCCAAATCCCCTGCAACCCCACAGAGACTCAGCCCACCCAAGAAACCACTGCCCCTCAACCCGACACGATCTCCACTGGTAATGACCTTTTTGACCCGTTTCTAGGTTGTAATTGTATATAATTACATTTGTAAAACTATAACCTATAAAATCATACCACCTAATGTAAATGCTAGAATGGAGTTGAGAAATGTGGAACAACATCTAGGCAGGAAGCCACAAAGGATATAAGGTTTAGGAAAGCAGAAACCAATACTTACCTCTTTTCACATTAAGCGAGGGATAGCTGACTTTTGATGTTAACTGTAGCGAGAATTGTACCACCGTATAGACATCTCCATTTAAAGTAATCTTTATTTTAACAATAGTATCTACAGGGAAAGCTTCATAAAAACGGACTACGTTTTGTGGGCTCAGGTATAACTACAAGGCAGTGTAGCGTTACATTGCCTTGTTTTTGAAACAACCACTCTAGAATCTATTCAGCCAGGTCAGATTGACACTGGAAGAATTTAAAAAGTATTTATAGGATAACATGATTTAAGCTCCATTTGGACTTCACTGTGCTCCTCTATAATTTATCTCATTGTTTCTGACAGCATATTAACCATCATAAAATTACAGGATGTGGTCTGTAAAAGACAAGGACATTCAGCAGGACAAGCCAAGAGAGAATACCAGTCCCTACCTGTAGCTGACATTACTACAGGCCATTTGATGAGCTTCTACAGGGTATTTTCAGTCGTCGTATTCGTTCCCAAATGGTTCTTTATGTGGGTGTCAACATGTTTCTGTCTGTCAGATCAGCCAAAGCATTTTATACTTTCTCCATTTTTATAATATCACACAAGCTTATAAAAAAGGAGGACAAGCAGCCCTTCCAGCAGGAAAAACTCAGAGATCAACTTTAAAATACAACGATGATGACAGAATTTAAATGATAGAACAACCAGCAAGTTCACAAAAAAACAGTAGGCAATTGCGGCTGTAATTACTTTAGTGGTGGGGTTGAAAAATTACACATGCCCACTTTGGACGGGATTAAAATCACTGACCGTGTTAAAATCACTCCACCTCCGCTAGAGAAATAAATCAAGTCCAAATGGGGCTTTAATGCCAAATTTCTGAACCACACATAAATAGGAATGCAATTCCATAGCCTTTCTCTCACTCCAAATGAAATGTTGTTTAATTCAGGTGAACTGCTGTTTTTCCTGAGCTGCCATGTTCTTCCAGTTAAAGAGTAATCAACACTAACAACTGCAGATGCTTTGTTATAGTGGTTCCTTATTCATGCTACACACATACTGTACATGTACACAGCAAACAGGAACTGCTAATAGCTAATTCAGCATACTTTTTACGATGCAAATTTGCCAAAATGTAAACAAGCTAAAAGAAAACGGGGCTCAAGTTGTAGCTCAGGGTGTGTCTCACGGAATCCATGGTACCATGTACTTCCTGTTTACAGGGGGGGGGGGGGGGGGCACAGTGTCAGACTTTGAGAAGCCATGTTTTAAAGGCCGTGACACACCAAACAGGCATTAAAGAACAAGTGGCGACGGAGCCAACTGTTGACTGCAAAAAAGTCGCGTTTGAACACACTGCAAAGACTACAGCCAACAGCAAACTATTACTTACAATCTGCACCTGCGTGAGAGGAAATAACTCTCTGGCGGTAGTCTGTATTCGTCATTAGAAAATGTAAACCGGAAGACCTCTGACTGTAAACATACAAGCCGTTGTTAAGATGCACACATTAAAACAAAGCAGCGTTTGCCGTCCATTTTCACACCACTCTCGCTCACCACTCATTCCAGGTGGCCATGTCGTTGTGAAAATATCCGTGTATATATGAAATATCAGATGAGATGAAGATGAAAAATGAAAAGAGCCTCTGTGTGTGCCCTCTTGGCTTTAGTCGTGTTTGTTTTCCTCACGTCTGTTTCTCTTCTCGTGCACTGATTCACTGAAGCTGAGCAGACAATCAGAGTGATTGGGCCGAAAAGTGCTGACCGTGCGGGACACACCGCAAACACAAAGGCCGACAGACGCTCCCCGACAGCCAGACATTGACCGGCGGCCAGGGGTGGACTGGGACAAAAATTCAGCCCTGGCATTTTCTGTCCAGACCAGCCCACTACATCATCAATGGACACTACATAGAAGTCCACAAATCTTGCGGCATCTTCTTTCATGCATACCACAAAGGAGAGTCATATTCCTTGATAGCAGTTAACAAATAAAGCACGTAATTATGAACTCAAGGACTAAAATTTCTTCCGCTTATCCATTTTCGGCTCAGCAGCAGCCCATCACGCGACTCCGGCCCATGCCATGAGGTCCCGCCCCACCCTGGTTTGTGTAGTGATTGACAGCTCTGTCAGGGCTCTCTGAACCTATCAGCCCATGATTGATTGACAATGACAAACAATAGACCAATAATATGTGTCGATTCTTGCTGGCAACACACTGCTGGCCCAATTGGAGGGAATTTAGAAAAAAAAAAAAAAATAGCGGACCGGACCGGCCCACACTGGGTCAACGGCCCACCGGGACGATGCCCGGTATGCCAGATGGTCAGTCCACCCCTGCCGGCGGCCGATATTGGCTCAGTGTGTCACGGCCTTAAGAGAACTTCTTATTGCTCCTGACTGCAGCTAAATGCCTAATTTGTAAATGTAATTCAGAGCTATTGCCAGATACACAGAGCTAATGGGAAAACTGCTGGAGTCTCTGTGTCAGAGTATTTCTCAGATGAATTTCATCTGAACCCTGAAGAAATAATGAATAAAACTGCACTATGTTTATTATCTGATTGCTTTCTCGTTAATTTATCCTATCACATCAGTGCTTGTCTGTGAAGTGTAAAACACCTTTAATGCCCAATTCTGAATATCATATTGCTTTTTCTTGTTTGTGTAAAATATCCAATATCCAATATCCAACTGTGAGCTTATTTTGTGATCTGATCTCTGTGCTGTAGTGGTAATTTTAATCTACTGTGCCTGTGTGAAGTGGGACCAAAGTTCCTCTTATCAGCTAGCTGAACAGATTCCGGAGACAACCTGGATCTAGTCCAGTACAGAAATTGGAATGGAGTTCTCTCCCTGCTGTGTCCATGTGCCAGGGATTTAGTATTCTGTACCGTATTGGTGGTGATCCTACTTTTTCTCCTTTTTGATAACCCTTTCCTTTTTTTGCTTTTTTAACTTTAGCTTTTTGCCGTTCTTTTCTACCTTGACCTTGTATTCTTTGCGAAATTAGTACACATGTATAATAATGTCGTGGTGTCCAGTTGTATCTGAACGTTGAATAATCAAAATGTCAACAATCGATATTTCTCTTGTTCTCTTTTAGTTAGTGTCTGAGCTGCAGCCCAGACCGTCCCCCTTCCCTCCTCAGAGGCCTCTCCCCCTCAGCCCAGCCAGAGGAGCCTCCCCTACAATGAGTCCAGCCCGAACCATGTTCTCCAAACCCTCCACGGGCCTGCTGGTCATGATGCCCCCGGCAGTGGGACCCAAACCTGTGGGCAAAGTCTCAGCCATCCCCCCTCTCAGAGCTCTCAGGTGGGCGAATGGCATTGTCTCCACCCACCCAAGGCAGCTGTACTGTATACTGTATTAAGCAACATGCTTTATAGCTCTACTCACTGTATGTGTAAACCACATCCCAGTATTTTCTACTATAAAAGCATTACTCAAGACTCTGTTACTACTGTGACTTTAACTTGACCTCAGGGAAAATGTATGGATAAAAAATATATATAAAATATACGGAATGTTCATAAAGCAGCTATCGCTTGTAGCTTTTTACATATTCTGGAATCCCAACCCTGTTTGAAAGGCGTTTTATGACCCACCAATAAAAGTGCCAGGGAGGGGCTTTATCTGTGAGAAATACTGCCTCACAATATTCCTATCTCTTTTATTTCATGCTGTTTCCTGCTCAGGGTGGGGGCACATAAAACAATCCAAGTTTACAAACCATGCAATGCATTGACTCAGTTCTTCATCAGCAATGAATTTTCATTTTTCATAAGTTACAGGCCCTTAGTCTAAAGACTTGTCCTTACTTTCTTGATATGCAAAGTCGTGCGTTTTGGTCCTTGCAGTTTATCTGTAAATGTAGTTAAAGTCAGGCAGGGAGGTCTCCCTGCCTGACTTTAACTACAGGGAATGATTTTTCTTCAGGTGTTATGGTTCGTCTGCTCCTGTATTTTAGCTCTCTTTCAAAATGTCTCTCTCTGGCAATACTCTGGCAAATTTTGTCTTTTGTTAAAGTGGGGTTCAACTTTTTTGACTTTGTATGTCAAACTCTAGCCTATGGTTCAGGCACACAACACATAACTGCATAACATCCACAATTCCATTCCAGCAGTTGCATGTCATAACTCTTTCTTCCCTTGTTTCCTGTCTACCTCTATACTATCCTGTCTAATAAAGGCAAAAGTGCCGCCCTCCCAAAACACCGCGTTCCCAATCTTAATTTAGTATCTTGTCATTTTGAGTGTCATGATTTTGTTTGATATTGGACTGTGTATTTGGGATTGAGTCAAAATAAATGACAATGTATGTCACCCAGTGTGGCTCATTGATGTGTTTTAATAGTTTTTGGAGAACAATGGAGCTCTATGGCAAAAAAGCAATAAGATATATCAGGCGTTGAAACACACACAATACTTGTTTTGACATGTCATAAAGTCAGCACACTGTATGAGTTTAACATTAAGCTCGATTGTCTTCTTTTTGTCGTTCTCCTTCCAGACCGGTCCCAGGTGCCAAACCAAACACAGCCTCGCCTCCGCCACGAAAATGACCTTCTGCTCCCCCCTGACAGCCTATTTGCACTAAGGAGACTTTGGCTGGTAAACCACAGCGCTGTCGCACATACCAGAGGAGGACGAAGACAGAGTTAAAACCAGAAGAACAAACAGGACTCTTACCAGTTCAGACTTCAAGATGAACCCCCCCCCGCCCCTCCCATTCTCTACCCACCTCCTCCCAGCGAGCTAACATTATCCACAACGACGCGGTTTTGCACGGAGGCCTTGCAGACTGAGACATGTGTTATCGCTGGGGGGCGGTCACATTTGCCAAATCAATTTTTTTAGGATTATTGTTTGTTTTTTAATATGTTAATGCTGTCTGTGTAAAAAAAAAAAATGCATTTTGTAATGACTGTTGTTTTGTTTACAGTTTGTTTTTTGTCACTTTTTATGATTTATGTTATGTGCCAAAGAGGTCTCTTCATACCTGGGGTGTGACGCTTGAAAATCTTCTTATGTCACATAAAGTTTACCGCAAGTCAACTCCTCCATATTTTTTAGGTTTTATAATTTATTGTATTGTATGAGGATTGTTTAACATACAAATCTGGAGATACAGTGGCCTATCGGGAGGAAGGAGAGCCAATCACACAGCAGCTTCTTTTTTAACACTGTTTACATGGCGGAGGATTGATGGATACTTAGGACTTGCAGGACGCACCCCGGTCGCTCATGTTGATTTGAATGTTTTTTGCTGTGCGTTATGACTTTTGAATTGTTACATAAAATATTTTTACAAAACTACAACTAAGTTTCCTTCATTCTGTCTTTTATTTCAACTTCAACAATATGTAATGGAAATGTACATGCAGTTATGTGAGAACAGCCTGGGGATGTGTTTGAAAGGGACCAACATATGAATGAGCTGCTGCAAGTCAGATAATGTCTGGACTTGTGTAATTGAATCTGTCATGCAATCTTGAGGCCAAAGTCGTTTCAGAAAAAACACAAATGAATCACTCCTAAGTGGCTATTAAATGAGAACTCACATTTTACACATTAAGATCAATACTCAGCTTTTGAAAAAACATTGTATGATGTCTTTTGTAGCTCTTAGGGAGTTTTTTAAAGTCTGACTAAATAACCATTATGATGCCATACCGGTGTCATCAGGGTTACCTAAGAATGCAATTTCTAACCGATAAGCCATGTTATTAACTGTGGGCATGGAGAAAGATGTGGAAGTTTACAAAGCACAGAAATATTAAACGAAAAAGATAGTATTCGGTGCATTATGGAAAATGTAGGATCCAGTGTTTTTGGAGTGTGATCTTTTCTGTGGACTAAACTCTGGAAATCTCAGTCTCTGCTGCTTTGATTTAGACAATTCTTACATACTTTCTGAGTACTCCAACTCTATGGAAGTGCAATACTAAATTAAAGGGTCACTGAGTGACACAGCACTGAAGTTCAGAGTATACGGGTGCAGAACACTTTGTGCCAAGGTTTAAAACCTTTCACTTGAACTTAACAATCATTCTCTGCACTGGACAATGGTTTCATTTCAACAAGTCTCTCATTTCCTGTGTTAGTCCTTCTTGGCCAAACCTCCCCGTAACTTGGCTGAAGATTTCAAGCCTTTGACCACGACCTGCATCACTGTTGGGGGTTCAGAAATGCGCTCCATTGCACCATTGTAACTACACCCAACAGTGATGTCATGATGTCCTAGAGTAAACCTGCAGATCACTGCAGCAAGGTGAGGACGTTAAACTACTGGAGCTCTGCAAAACCAAGAATAAGCGAACAGCTTTTGTCCTCTACTGGCCAATGACAATCACTTACTATGACACTTAAAGAAAACAAAAAGCACAAGAGAACGTTACAAAACAACTGCTGGACTGTGTTCAGTTGTGACAGTACACAAGTACATAAAATCACAGTGCCGTACTGTAATATTATTGTAATTATTTTTGGTTTGTCATTATGCTATTAGAATAAGGGGGTAGCACATGTAGCAAGTTTATTCTCCAGTATCAGAAAAGAGACAGACAGCTGTTCTGACTCACTTGAGTCTGAAGACTACAAGGTTGAAGATGAAAAAAATCTGGAGGTGAGGAGATAAAAAGAAGTGATCTTACCAGACCTCTGTAGCTCCTCCTCTCTGCTGCAGGCTAGAGGCTTCAGTCTACATTAGCAGCTTCTAGAATAATACACAAGACTCTCTGACCAAACTTGGGGTCAAGGTGCACTATGGGCCAGGTTTTAACAAGGAATGCATGGAATAGAAAAGGCAATATCTCTGGTTCTCCTACATTGATTTTGATATTTTTGTAAGTCTAACAATGTTATAGATGAGCAGCGCTAAATCGGTGGAGTACTCTTTGAAGGACACTGCAAAATAAGATCACCCCAAGGAATGTACCTGTCCTGAATGACCAACACATGGAGTGATTGTTTTGCTGTGTTTGCCCCAAGTGTCGCCTTTTTCCTGACTTTTTATTTGGCAATGACAGACACTGGGTTGTTTTTTTTATGCCGACCACCCAACTAAAGTTCAGTGTCGGAAAAGCGCACCTGTTTTCGCGATGGAAAGTTTTACCCATTTTGTCCCATTGGTAATGAAGTCTGAGGAGCTGTTGTTCAAGGACACCAGTGGAAAAAAGATTTGGACCCATGTCCTGTGGTTGAAGAACTGTGTCTCTTAGTCCAGCCTACAGCCTCATAAGTTATACTGCCACGCAATGAAGAATGCAATTAGGAAGTTAGAGGAATAAGAATTAACTGTAGGATTGAAGATTGAAAAATACCTACTTTTAATCAGTCCTCCTGCAAGCGTTCCTTTTAATAACAAAGAGTCAGACTTATTTTGTCTCACAGTGGTGTCATGATGATGTTATAGTTCCTTGCTGATGAGCAAGTATGAAGATTTTACATCAAGGGTAGTCTCCATTCTCACCTGCTCTTAATGGATTTCACTCTGTTGGAAATGAGAGATGTGAGAGAGGCAGCTCTCTTCTCCCTGGAGACTAATGCATTTGGAGAGTCCACGGTTCGAGTGTAGCGCTATCAGACAGCTAGGAGGAATGGCCTCGTGGGGAGATATATCGATGTAGACATTTTGCTAGCCCATTACCAGGGCATCCGGCGCCCAAACAAACCTGTGGGGTGAATTCTGCGCCAGACATCAGACGTGATCTAAATGAAAAGAGCTGAGTTTTTCCAGGAATGCTGTCTATAAATCAAGCTCTATGCAGTCACAGGCCTGAGGGAGGTGAATAAATACGTTAATGTCTTCCCTCAGGCTAGCCTTCAGTTGGTGAGGCACTTAAACAAAGTCAGGGGTTTATAAAAACAGAAGCCAGTCAGGTTTTGTTGCCTCCTAAACTCCAAAGGTTTTTTCAGGATAACACCAACAAAGAGCCCTAATCCTGACGTCATATGCTAAGGTGGTCATACTGGCTTCCTGGGGGTTTCTCCAGTTTTTGCTTTTTTATTTATTTATTTTTTTTGTGAAAAATGAAACTTTCACAAGTTAACTAATTAATATATGTTTAAGGTTTGGTTAGATGGGTAATTAAGACTACTTGGTTAAGGTTAGTGAAATATTATGATTAGAGATGAGTTAAATGTAAATTTATATCATACTAGACATTTGAACAAACAACTGATGCTGTTCTTGCACAGTCTTGGACTTGTGGGAAGTGGTGTTTCGCTGTTGTTTAATATTTTGGGGAGTACACTTATTCGCTTTCTTGCCAAGAGTTAGATGAGAAGATTGAACCTGGTATCATTCTTCTCATCTAACTCTAGGCAAGAAAGCACATTTCCCAGTAAATTAGGCTACTCCTCTCAAAGAAAGTGCTATTATCAGTCAGAGATAGACACAAGTATTTCCCTTTGTTAGTGTAGAATTCTAATTCCATTATGACTTGGAAACAGAGTCTTCTATTCAGCTTTTTTATTTTTTCAGTTACTACAAAGATTCATTCTGGCTGTTCCCACCAGTTTAACTTACTTTTCCTCCGACCGCATGCTGCAGCTTTGTGTGTGCCTGTATGTGAGTTCAGCACATTAGCTAAATGTTAGTGAGAGACATCTAAGGCAACTGCGCTCTGATGTGTCAGTCCAGCTCAGCCTTCGGTAGACTGCTCAGAGGGGTCTACGGGCTAGTAGCAAATGAGATGAAAAAGTGTGAAGCAGTTGGTTTTGTCTTTAGTTTGATCATTAGTTCTAAAGCAGAATCAGAGCAATTGTGGGTTTTGGAGGACTTTTGTTTGGATATTGTCAGTGTTCATGGCTCACAAGGCTTCCAACATTACTGTTTGGGAACTGAACCTGTTTCATCTGAGGCCTACACAAAAGCCATTACTCAACGAGGGATTACACCATTAACAACCATTTAGGTGTATTCCAATATACCAAAGGTAATATCAAAGAGCGCAAAGATTCCTCCAAAAATGATGGAACAGAGACTGAATAATATTAAGCTTACTGTGTAGTAACAAAGTTTTAAAAGGAGCAGCTGGTCTCCCTACTAACAATACTTGATGGCTTGTGGATGACATGAGGTCCTCCTGCTTATTCTTGACATTTACAGCCCTGTTTGCCATGAAATTCGCTGTGCATAACCATGCTCCACCTGTGTGATGAAGTTTTTGATGACCCCAAACCTTTTATCGTGTGCCATTATCGAACAGAAATCCACTTCTGCTCAGGAAATAAAAAAATGTAACAGGCAAATATCCATGACATTTACACAACATGCTCCCCAGAGGAATAACGTTTTCACCAGCAGCTGGCTAGACTTATATTTATACAGTAATTATGAAGCTGCAGCCAGCAACTGGTTATCGTAGCTTTGCATAAAGAGAAGAAAAAGTTCTAGCACAAATCATCATGAAAAAATGTGTTTTTGCCGTTTTACAGGGGAATGTGCCAGAATTTTTCTTGCCCATGACTTGTAACTTATATAGTTGCCTGGCAAGCTTTCCTGGTTTTTGTATGGATTAAACGATAAGATAACATGTTAATTAGTGCTGGTAGGCAGATTTTGTTAACTTTGGACAGAGCTTGGCTAGCTGTTTCCACCTGTATCCACTCTTGTGCTAAGCTAAGATAGCAGGCTGCTGGCTGTAGCTTCATATTAACGGTAGGTTAACTACAGAGTGGTATCAAAGTTCTCTTTATACATCCATGGTATCAATCTTCTCATCTAACTCTCACATCTCTCATCAGACCACATTTAAGTAGTTTCTCTGTCTCACAGAGTCATTGAACGGCCACGATCTCTTGTTTACAACATATTTTATACCCGCAGCCTTTTGGGTATAGTCTTCTCCCATTGGTTGGCTGGGGCCAGGTCCTATTGGCCCCTTGTTCTTAGCACTTCTCTGCTCCAATCAGATCTTCAGTCACCCTTTTAGGAAGTGGTGTAGTCTTCCGCTTCACAGTTTACAAATATTGCATCTTATTTCACAGTAGGTTGGCCACTATACTATGCGTAGTTACTTAATTCTAAATAAGGACACAATAAGGCACATTGTAACAGCTTACATATTCATAACGCTTCTAAATAAGGACACAATAAGGCACATTGTAACAGCTTACATATTGATTATTATCACACTAGCTAGCCTTAAGGACACTTAGGTCATTTTATCTAAGAATAAGTAGATTTTGAGACATGGACAATGTATAGATTCTACATTAAAAACAAACTCTTGGTGGATATTATTGGCTAGTTCCAGTATGTTTTTAGGAACAATTTATTTTGAATCAACTAATTTTAGGCCAGCAAATAAAAACTATTTACCACAAATTTGCTCCTTTCAGACCTTTGAATAAACAGACATTTTGACATGTCTCAGTAGGAAACACAGCTGAAAATAATACAATGAATTGGTTTAATTTCACATTGTGATGGCTCACCGGGACACCTGAATAGAATGGAGCGTCTGTGCTTTTCCTAGTCAAAATGTCTGCTGTGAATAAAGGCAAAATAAAACCTCACCACAAACAGAAAACGGCTATGAATATGATATCAGTCTGAATAATTACTTTAATAAAATGAAGAGGCAATTCGAGATGAATATCCGGCTAATTATAGGCTGAGTTAACGGAATAAAAAAAACAAATCATTTAAAATATTTAAAAAATAGACATTATTTTTGGTGTTTAGTGTTTCGTATAATTATTCAGTTGAACGGGGACTTCAGTATTGAGCTACAGTACTGACCTAACTGTGACGATGCTAATTGTATCAGGTCTGGAGGCTACTTCATTTTGGCACGAGACGGCAGGAGCCGCAGACACAGGAGAGTACGGTAGTGTTGTGTTCTTTTAATTTGAAATAGAGACGCATAGAAATCAATTTCAGAAAACTTCTCTTCATATTAACTGTATTTATTCCATGATGATATGGTATGCATTACAAAAGTACTCAGCTGAGGACCCATGTCACTGTCCACAGACCACATTTAAGTAGTTACTCTGTCTCACAGATCCACAGAACGGCCACGATCTCTAGTTTACAACATATTTTATACTTTCAGGTATAGTCTTCTCCCATTGGTTGGCTGGGGCCAGGTCATATTGGCCCCTTGTTGGCACTTAGGCGTGTCCACGCCTCTCAGCGCTTCTCTGCTCCAATCAGATCTTCTGTCACCCTTTTAGGTGGTGTACTCTTCCGCTTCACAGTTTACAAATATTGCTTCTTATTTCACAGTAGATTGGCCACTAAGTTACTTAATTCAATAACATCTTACATATCACATACTACATCTAAATAAGGACACAATAAGGCACATTGTAACAGTTTACATATTGATTATTCTCACAGTAGTAGGCTAAGATTAAATGTGTTAAAATACCTGAATAGATATAAAGGCTACATAACCTCAACACCTTTGGTAGATTAATAACAGCCACTTAGTTCTTCAATTCGGCGTATATCCATGCAATTATTTTAACAGTTGGCATCCCCACAGACTTTCAATGTGTGTCCTTCAATTGACATTTTCGAAAGGAGTTTGGTGGAATAGCGGAAGTTGATATTTGTAAAGGGAAAGTGATTCTTTAATCACAAGTAACGTTGTACAGGTTTTAGGTAACGCCATCCTTACTTCCAATGTACTGTCTCTTTTAATTGACATGTTTTTGAATGGAGTTTTGGTTCTGTGTTGTCACGTAGCCCACATAAACTTCTCGCTAGCCTAGTTAGCTGGGGGTATATTCGTGTGTCTTTAGATACACATCGTTTTTTAAGAAGCTTGGAGCTAATTGTTGCCAGACATTCAAGTAGCCATAAGAACACAATGAAACCACCTCATGTTACATATGAAATCAGTTTTAACTTCCTTCTATTCCCTTTCTACTCCCAAACATTAGTCCTGTAAACAGACTGCAGTGCAGCCATGAGGACATTTGTAATGCAGAGTCAAGCCAGGCAGCTTCTACAGAACAAGTTTCTGTTGGTTCTTGGTGGCTCAGGTGAGAGACATGAACACAACAGTTGTCATTTGTATTTGTAAGCATTTGAGATGAACATAGTGTACATTTAGTAATTTTACTCTTAATTTCTAGTTTAGATTCAACACTCCATGTTCAGTTTTTACCAGACATGTTTATTATTTACCAGACCCATAATCTTTCTCAGAATTGTATAAGAATACTGCTTCACATCTTATCTACACCCTTGAAATTCCCCCCTTTTTTAAGTTTTATTTTTTCTATCTTAAAGGTCAATTTCAATTCTTTGAAATCTTTGAGCTTTTTCAACTACTTAATGTGAGTAAAGCCTGTTGCATTTGTCTTTTGATTTCAGTGCAGTGCTCCATGTACAAAGACCTGGTTCTGCTGCTCCAGAGGGATGTGTACTTGTCTCTGCCTCAGCTCAAGTCCAAAGTAAATCTTTCCACAAGCTTTTCATTCACATGAAACGGCATTAACATACCTGTAGTCACACTTTAGAACCTGCTGGCTTTTGTTTATTCCAAGGCCTCGACTCAGTCTGACTTCCATTCCTCATTCCGTCTTCATCAATTGGAAATAAATTGTCTGACAAATAAAGAAAAACTGCCAGAACATGCAAATAAAATGAAAGATAAGCCCTCCTCATAGTAGTGATCATCATAAGGCAAACAGTTATCAGTATGAACAAAACACTGTATTAATACTTGCTTTTTACCATTTTTATTTACTACTGTTTATGCTTGCTTGTGAGTTTTGTGTATACAGACTTTCTTTGTAGTATGTGTTCTTTGTTTGTTTTGTTTTGCCTTTGAGGAGTAATGTAATTTTTTTTCGTTTGAATAAGGGAGGACTCTCAATAAGCATTTCAAGCTTCCTTCCTCTCTGCACTGAAATACTGGGAAACAACCAAAGTGCCAATGTTGATAGGTGCTATAAAACTACTGTTTTATAAAACCTATTGCAGTGGTTCCCAACCTCTAAGTGGTCACACAATATATTTTAGGGGTCGCAGAAAGATTAAGAGGGTATTCACAAAACGTCTTCAGAGTAAAAGTAGCTCTTAACTTGGGAAATGTCCCTACATATCTATTTAAATAAGGAGAGTTGTCAGTACCAGATGTGTTTTTACTGTTTAGACAGGTAGGACAAAAGACAAAAACAATATTGCAGTATTAATGTGAAGATCATGTTTGATGATAATATTATTGGATTATACTATTAAATCAATATTATACTGTTTCATGTATAGAATCTGTGACACAGCTTATATGAACTTTTTTAATAAATATACTATATCTATTGAGCTTTCGATCAATCAAAATATTGAATTGAATATTTATTTGACATTGACTGACACAGACCTGGTCACTGTGGATGACATCAAGGTTTAGGTTTAATTTAGTTATACACAAAATGCATACAATAGAATAAAAACAGTATTTCAGTGCAGAGAGGAAGGAAGCTTGAAATGCTTATTGAGAGTCCTCCCCTATTCAAACGAAAAAAAATTACATTATTACTCCTCAAAGGCAAAACAAAACAAACAAAGAACACATACTACAAAGAAAGTCTGTATACACAAAACTCACAAGCAAGCATAAACAGTAGTAAATAAAAAGAAAAAACAAACCTAGAATAAGTAGATATGTACAACCAACAGAATTCATCTTGTCATAATATATAAAAAAAAAATATATATATATATATATTATTTTACTGTGTCCTAAAAGCTGGCAAAGAAGAAGACGATTTTGTCCAAAGAAACTTACAATAAGTGCAAACAACCATGAGGATACAACTCCGAAGAGCAAGAATCTTCCACGTAAATTAGCTTCAAATAGGCCAAACCAATTTAAGTGCAACATACAGAATAACATTATTATTTTTTTTATCATTGGCCAAGGTGCAGTCAAAACAGATCTGATATCAATGGGGAGCTTGTTCCACCATTTTGGAACCAGGATAGCCATCAGCCGGGTTTTTGTTGAGGGTTATCTGGGTCTCACCTGCAATGAGAGAATAGCGAGCCGATTGGCCGATGCAGAGCAAAGTGAGCGAGCTGGGGTGTATGGTTTGACCATGGACTGGATGTAGGAAGGGCCTGATCCATTGACCGCATGGTAGGCCAGCACCAGTGTCTTGAAGCAGATTCGAGCAGCCACTGGTAACCAGTGAAGGGAGCGGAGGAGCGGTGTAGTGTGGGAAACCTTGGGGAGGTTAAAGACCAGTCGGGGTGCTGCATTCTGGATGAGATGTAGTGGTCGGATGGCACATGTAGGTAGTCCAGCCAGGAGGGAGTTGCAGTAGTTCAGGCATGAGATGACAAGAGCCTGGACCAGAACCTGCGTCTCCTTCTGGGTCAGTAAGGAACGTATCCTCCTAATATTGGAAATAGTGTATCTGCAGGAGCGGGCTGTTGCAGCGATGCTGGTGGCAATGAAGGACAGTTGGTCATCCAGTGTCACACCCAGATTCCTTGCAAGCCGAGTCGGGGGAAACAACCAAAGTGCCAATGTTGATAGTAAGGTCTTTGATGGGAGAGCTCTTCCCTGGAAGGAAGCCATTCGGTCTTGTAGAGTTTGAGCTTCAAGTGGTATATATATATATATATATATATATATATAGCCACATAAACTATGAAATGTGATTGTGTTATTGAACACTGCCTGTGACACGCGGCATTTAATGTTTCCCCTTCTGTGGTCCAGGGGGAGTTTTCCTTTGAGCGGGACAGCCTGGTGGAAGGAGGTCGAGGGGGTCCCATGACAAACGGCACGGGTTACAGAGAGATTCGACAGTACCGCTCCGACCACCACCTGCTGCGTTTCTACTTCCTGACACGGATCTACTCACCGTACATGGAGAGCATCCTGGAGGATTTGAGGAAAGGACTCACACCTGATGTCATTGTCGTCAGTTCCTGTGTATCGGACATCACCAGGTAACAAAACTTCATACACTTTATATTCTATTGATAAACTATTTGGTCAGTAAGTACAGAACTTCATTCAGGTGATAACATGTGGTTATACTGTACATGTAGAGAAATGGTAACCTCTGTCTCCGTCAATAGAGGGTATACATGCGACGCCCCACCAGTCATCAAGCTTTATTTAGAAAGCTTAATAAATTATCATTAAATATTGAAATGAGCAAATTAATAATTTTTTACTTTTTAAACATTTTAATATTACTTCAAATGAAGATATACAGTACAAAATGAACAGCAAAATGTATTTTGCATACATTTTGTATTTAATATTTTCTCTGTGCTAGTACCGACTGTAATACACTCCAATTCAATGCTAGCTTCCACCTGATCCCGTCTCAGGGGGATCTATTGGCAGAAAAGGAAAATAATATTCATTATGCTTTCATTAGTGTATAATCGCCTGAAACTAAGAATCGTTTTGTTTTTGTTAGCTTCCAATTAGCCCTTCATAGAGTAGGTCCTTTTCTCCGAGACAGCCATGTTGCACATTAGCCCAGATTGAACAAACCAAAGTCTGGCTCTCGAGAGGGACTTTCGCGTTTAACGTTGTGTGAAGGCCACTCTAGGTTCTCTACACGCTTGGATGCCACTAAATCCTTCACACTGCTCGTTTAAAATGCACTCTTGCATACTTGCATATTTGCATTGCTGTAACTATCAGAGAAGCAGTAGGCCTTTTAAGCAGAAGAACAGAATATTCCAACCAGGTCAAGGCAGTATTTTATTAATGTTTATGAAAAACTGTAAATTAAAAATAAATTATTTATGTAGATTTTTTTTCAAGTACAAGGTTTGTTTTGTTTCCTTCTGATTCGTGACGAAAGAGACTAAGTTAGATTAAGTAACCAAGCCAAGCTGTTGGATGGAGTGTTTGCTTTTCTGATTCAATAGTTGAAGTCTCTTTCACATTAAAGCATTTTTTTATTTTTTTTTAAAGGTGCCCCTGTTCAACATTAAATGCAACATAAAAGCTAATGTGTTGATTTACACAGTTAACCTATTTAACCCTAGTTGTTTAAAATCAAATCAAATATTACAAAAGCTATTGTTTTCAATTAAAGTTCCTAGTGGCTCTTTTGAAGTGTAGTTGAACATAAATATAACATAAAAGTCTTTGCTTTGATTTCACAACCAGCGGCATTGAAGACATTGTCTTCATCTTCACAGTTCACAACCAGAGGCAGAACATTTCAGGCTCTTATTTTTTTATGTTATCAAAGCTCTTCATGCACTCCTTGTTGTCCAAGGCCTCCTGGTCTGGTCCACCATGTGCCTATTCTTTAGTCTGTTGCGCAGGGATGTCTTAACCTAAAAATAAAAAATTCATGCATTAAGAAACTTTGTATTATTCTGATACAGACATGAATAGTGATAGTGTTCTCTATCATTCAATAGCTCAATATTACAACCTTGAGTGCAGAAAATAGCCTCTCCACATCTGCAGTCTGGACAGGGCCTGTGAGGACGAGTGCAGCTGCATCGCTCAGGGTTGGAATACAGCTCAGGATTCTGGAGATAAAAGCCACAGAATCACCTCCTCCAGGGATTTGGTCTGGAGTAGAGCAAAGTGAGAACAAACAAAATAATTCTTTAAAACTAATAGACTGTGGTAGTGGTGGAACAGTTAATGTAACTGATGTATAGTATCTTCCGATCAGGACTTCTCACTTTGTAAGAGTCCCACTCAGACACCAGGTCAGACTCCTTCAGTCTTGGGAACTGCTCTGCCAGTGTCCTAATTGCAGCATCCCCATACTCTGTAGAGTTGGTCAGAATCTTTCTGGGAGAGAACACACTGATGACAGACAAACTGCTGCTGTTTGGGAATCAGCTTTCAATGTCCTCAGTCAGTGCAGTCAGAAATGGCTTCATCACCTGTAGAAGATTTTGAAAAATTTCAATAAAACAGTTCTGGAGTCCACATTAACTACTCAAATACGTTCATACTTACAGTATGCTAGATATACTATAATACTTACAATACATCTTTTTTGAAGTATGCATGGATCCATCCATCTTGCAGAGGCTACAGACCAGCATCTGATTGGAGCCATGCCTGCTACCCGTCCTTGACTATGCTGCTCTCTGTCTTTAGTACTGTGACCTAAGGTCAAACATGACACCTTAGACCTTGAATATCATTCAATTAACAAGAAAACCATGGACTGTGATATTGATCTCGCACCTCTGACTGCAAGTGGATCTTCACAAGTTGCTTTAGGCACAGAATAGGGGGAAAGAACTGATCCTTTACAAAAGGAATACAGTCCTTGAGCTGTTTGCTCATTCCGGGCTTGAAACAAGAGGTCTGCGATGAGAGCAGGCAGAATCCGGTGCATCACATCTGTTGCATCCTTATATGACTCCCACCTGGTAGTGTTTCTTCTCTGAAAAATTAATTGATGAATTTAATAAATCCCCAAAAAACAAAAGTAATACTGTGAATAATCTAGCACTGAATACTGCAGCAGGTTACACTGTTTGATTTGTTGGAGTAAAAATGAAAAGCCTCTCCATTTCCTTAAGACTGCTGGACAGCATAACTAGAAGATTGTTCCAACAGTCCTGGCGTATTTGATGAAGTATGGTTTTACGCCCTGCCCCTTAATGTAGTTTGACACGGCCAGATTGAGGCGATGTACCACAGTCATTAGCCCAGAGACTGAGTCCTGAAGTCTCTTTCCAATGACAGTTTTTCTCCCTAAAATAATACAAAATGATCACTATAAGAATCTCATCAAATACCTAAGCTAAAGGTAAACGCAAAAGGGACAACTCCTCAATCATTACTGAGGCGCTGTCTCTGGCGAAAGAGGCCAGCTTGTTGGTTGGTAGCGTCTTGTCATCTCTTCCGCTCAGTATGGTGTCATACAGTGTTGCAGCATCCCCTGCAGACACTTCACCCTAATGCAGCACTTTGGTTTTTACTGCAGTGCTTCGCACTTTGTCAGGTCCCAAAAAACTATATCAAAGAAAAATGACCTATATTCAGTTTAGGTAATTCTAATCAGAATATACACATTTTATGTAATTGTAGAAAGTAATCTCACCCCAAAGAGCCAGTTGCTTGGTTACGGATGTCCATAGTCTCATCAACCATTAATCCCCTCACCAGCTGGTCATCCAAAATCTGGCCAACGATCTCTACCATTTCATCAATCATGTGGCTGCTTGTCTATTTGGTGTTGGCACCAACATAGGGGCAGAAAAGTAATTAGGCTGGCCTACTTGACAGTAATTATGTCGAGATGTTCAATTTACAATTATGTAATAAATTGCTAAATTTTAATTCAAACCCATCAAAATAAGAACAGCCCAATCCCTTTCATAAGCAAATAATGACCTTCAAGAGCCCTGTGGTCAATGTCCGCTTCTGCAGCTACGGCACGCTGTAGTGTTCTCCGTAAAGACACAAAGTCATTTTTATTACTATAATAAAAAAGACTTGTCTATTATTTTAGTACAGCCAAAGAGACAAGAAAGGGATGGAGAGAGAGGGGATGACATGCAGCAAAGGGCACAGGTTGGATTAAAACCCAGGCCACTCTTGCAAGGAATCAGCCTTAGTGCATGGGGTTGCTGCTCTACCAGGTGAGCTAACAGCCCCCAAAAGTAATTTATTTTTTAAAACAACAAGTATAGTTTTTTGTAAATGATTGTAAAAGTGTTACCTTCTCTAATGCATTTCTACTTTTTCTTCTGTTGCTTTATGGATAGCTGCCATGTCATGACAGTTTAAGGTATTCAGCCTGTAGTTTGATGGACGGCCAGGTAAATTTTCTTACTCTGAGAAAATCTGAGAAGATTAATAAAAAGTTGCGTTTATACACTCGTAATGTTCTTCTTGTGGTTGTGCACTACTTTCAGACCAGAAATGTACCACATCTCTTCAGTAACATTTTTTAAAGATTATTTTTTTGGTTTTATTAATAGTACAGAATATAGATAAGAGACAGGATGACATGCAGTTAAGGGCCTCAGGTTGGATTAGAACCCAGGCCACTGCAGTAAGAACTCAGCCTTAGTGCATGGTGTGCCTGCTATACCAGGTGTGCTACTGGGGCACCCATGAAATATTACTTTTTAACTACCTGTAATATCAGAGGATGTCTGCACTGTTTCACCTACACTCATGATTCTCCTCCACACAAAATTGCCTTGTAAAGTAATCGCTTATTCTACGAGCCATATCTGCAAAGCTGAAAACATTACACTGTTGGGATGTAATCTTAATTTATGTAACCTTTTTAAGAAATTGGACGCGCTTGGATGCAAAAGAAACAAAATTCACCTGTTTGAACTGCCACGTGATATCAGGGCGCCGCCAAACCCATTCCTGCAGTAGTGAAAACTACCATGTATTTTGTTCGTCCCCTTTTGGCAGTTTTGGCAGCGCCTTTCCCGGTGCACTGTGTTGATTACGGTACAGCGCCACCACATCGGTGTAATGGCGTGATTGCAGTTACAAATGACAGAAATCCACTTAGAGCAGCGCTTGTTGGAAAATAGTGTTTTCCCTGTAGTCACCCATCAGAGTTTTGTCTAGAGCTGGAGGAAGCTTAGAATTTGACGAGGAGGATGTCCAAATAATTCTCTATGCAGAAAAAACCCCGAATGATTTGGTCCAAGTTGTAGTGCAAGCTGAGGTCCTACGTTAGCTGCTGTTTAATTAATTCAATTCAACTGGTAAGTCATTTTTGGAAAATGAGTTTGAATATGCAGTAGGCAAAGCAGTATTTAATTGCATTTTTTGCTCCAGGCAAACTATTAAAACTTGTCTAACTGCTTCAGCCTTCAACACTCATTTCTGCAGACTAAACAGATCTCTTGTACAGTGTGTGCATTGAAAATGACAGTTATCTCTTGGGAGGTATGTTTCGCTCCCTGGAACGCCTGTCTGCCAATGCACATCCTGGTCCTCCCCTTATTTGTTTGGTGTGAATTTCATTAAAGTTGAGCATTGTTCGGGCTTAGTCGGAGTGAGAGGGAGATGAGTGTGTAATTAATTATGTACAGAATACATGTACACTGAATAGAATCGCTCAAGCAGCTGCCTCTGAAATCTATGTAGAACGCTTTAGAATCATAAACATTGAGTCAGTGGTACCAGACAGTATAATTATGGAATATATCCTGTATTCTTAATCCCGGACTATTTCTAATTTAGGAATTGCTTTTCTTAGTATAAGTGAAAATATCTGACTGCAAGTGAAGAGGGCAGTGTGCGGGAGTATTTTTTTGTTCATTTTCGACACTTTAGCTTCTCCAAAAAACCTGTCGATCTACAGGTGTATAAATTCTCCTCTTTAACCTAACAAACATGCGAAAAAAAAAAGTAAAGGGGTTCTTTCTGAATGCACTGTATACAGTATGTTATGCCAGAGCAGATACAGCAGGTACGCCTATGTGTAATGATAAACTAAAACTGAGTGAAGCCCCTCTCCTTGCCAGTTTCTGACTTTTAAATGGTGTCAAATTCCAAGTTGGGAAAGTATAATATATCCTGGCTTGGTGGATAAAAAATATAAAACGGGTGAAAATACGAAATTAATATGGATGCCCCACATCAGCCAGGGATTACACTACCTAAAGATCAGGGTTTGTGTAGAAAAGTCACATGTTCTTAAATTGAGAGCTTTTGTATAGCTTTAATTGTGTCACCTAATATTATATTGTACTTTAATATGACTATTAAATTAGATTTTACTATCAAAAGTCTAAATTTCTGTCATATTTGGTCAACCTCATCCTTTTTTATTTGTAGTTGTTTTCTGAGCTGAAACCTTTGGTTGATTAGTTGATCAACAGAGAGTAATCATTTTAAGAAATCTATTAATTCTTAAAGGTGGCTGTAATCAATATTTTTTATAGTTTATCAAATGACAATAAGAAAAGGGTGAAATTTACCAATGCGTATTGTTATGCTTATGATATGGAAAGCCACACTCTCAAGTGATTTGGATTGGTTCCTCAGGTATGTGACTTATGAAACCCTGGCTGTCTCACTCTGTACTGGTGCGAAACACCATATGGACATGTTAACAAAGTTAAACACTTTATTTTCATTGGAGGGGATCTTTATGCTTTTTTTTCACATCTACAGTAGTGCTCCCTGACACCAGGAAAGTTTACCTTCATATCACCACAACATGACAACAGATTGTTGACATCTACAAGGAATTCTGTCCCAGACAGCAAACGTTCTATTCACAATGAATTGGACAACGAAGCTAAGTAGGATGGATTGATGTTTCTACTTGTCACTGGCAGGTGAATAATTCAAAGAACAATTATGTCTATTATTTTTCTTAGCTAAAAGCTCCCTTCCCTTTTCTTCTTTTGTCTTTCTCTCCATGTGCATATTGGCTTATTCAGGGAAAGCAGCAAGTCATAGTTTTGTCCTTCGACAGGTGAATATTTATAGCTATTTTTTTAATTGCTGCTTCATGTCTGTTCTGTTCTTTCATTTTATTTGTCTGTCATTTTTATTTAGTCATTGTAGATGGCACTGGAAATAGGTCTACCATTGTTTTTTGAGCAGCCTGCCTCACAATACTCTCAGTTAAGGTACCGTGAGATACGGTTAGATGCTATAAATTTGTGGACTGTCAGAGATTTTTTGTCAGTCCACCACTTAAAGGGGGAGGCAGCGATTCTAATCCAATACACTTTTTATCAAATTCAGCCAATATTTCCTCGCGGTTCACTAGCTGTGCATGTTGAAAGAAAACCCTGGCTTTGTAAATGGGGAAACAGCCAAGCCACAACACTATTCCAGCCAATCAGCAACAGAGAGCGTTCGTGCATGTGCACAGGACAGGAGAAAGGCCACAGAGGTCTACAACGAGAGGCAGTGGCGAGAGGGATGGTACATCTGGAGGGGCGTATTTGTTTGGGTGTTGAGTTCAAATATCAACAATCTTTCTTCAGAATTGCTTACTTCATCTTTTAAATCTACACTGAAATATCTCAAGTGTTGGTTGGATTTCCATTGTGCAGACATTCTCGGTCCACAGATGCTGAATCCTTTGGGGATCCTCTGACTTTTCCTCTAGCTCCACCATGAGTTTCACACACTGTTGGATGGATTGTCATGAAATGCAGTGCAACCATGTCCCCCTCAGGATGAATTGTTATATTACTAGATTATAATTTAGACCAGGCCAAAATGTACAGTAGATTAATGTTCTTGGTGATTCTCTTTTTCAAACAACACAATCATCAGGTAAACATTTATACTTTTGTGTATGACCAAATACATGCAAATGTTCCGGTGAGTACATATCTTGGTAACAATAATAAAATATTATAAAATAACTTAATTCATAGGATGCATATAAAAAATGTTTCTCATGTAATGTGTTTATGTTAAAAAACAAATACCGGTTGAGATATTGTTGCTAAAAATTTATATCTAACAGCCTAAAAAATCCTGTCATGGTCAGGCTAGTCCTGTTTAATGGTCAGTAATAATTATGATGTGGTCAAAAGCCTTTGGATCTATGGCACACTGCACAGCATTGGTCATAATGAACTTTTATGAATACGAATAATATCTAACCTAATTTCTTATATATGCCATTTATTGTAGTATGACATTAATTTAAAAACAATAGGAGTATAGTAATAACTACAGAACAATATGAAAGTCAATGCATCAACAACTCAATTACAAGACAATTTGGAAGATGCAAGTCAGCTAAATGCAAAGGACCCCATGTGTCACGAACATGCCACGTAATACTTATACAATACAATATATACATTATACAAGCAATAGACATTTCTAGTAATGTCAAACTAGGTATGGCAGCTTAATTTTCACTTATTTGGTTTTCAAATTATTATTTTTTTATGTCAGGTATGGGCTGGAGTGTCTTGAACAGTACAAAGAGAACCTGCACAAGTTCTTTGCCCAGATTAAAACCATCGCTTGCTGCGACTGTCTCATCTTGTGGACCCTGGCAATGCCGCTTGCTAAGAAGATCAAGGGTGGATTCTTGGTGCCTGAAGTGAGTACCTCTCAGCTGTAGGTCTTCATTCCAACCAATCACTAGACCAGCTGATTTCACTTATCAGCACCTTCATCCAGAGAGCAGGGAAATGAGCGGCTTCATATTGCCATTGTGGAATAAGAGATAAAGCATAAGAAGAGAGTGGCTTCTCAAAATATTTCTACCTTTCTGTCAAATTTTCACATTGTCTTCAACCTTTGATCTTAATCTGAGAGACCATCTTTCTAACAACTTTGGGGTTTGTGGTGTAGACTTTCTTATCTGTCAGTATCACACTGGCCTTGACTGAATTAATGATGTTATGGCTGCTGATTGACAGGTGTTAACCTTTTCATAAACATTATTTTGTATGCTGACCACATACATACGGAATAAAACATGTTCCTCTAAATCAAATCAAGTTTATTTATATAGCCCAATATCACAAATTATACATTTGTCTCAGTGGGCTTTACAGCCTGTACAAGGTACGACACCCTCTGTCCTTAGACCCTCACATCGCACAACACACGAAAAACTCCATAAAAGATACCCCACAATTAGTGGGGGAAATATGGAAGAAACCTCAGGGAGAGCAACTGAGGAGGGATCCCTCTCCCAGGACGGACAGACGTGCAATAGGTGACGTGTGTACAGAAAAAACAACATAGTTAAAAATACAGCATGGACAATCTATTCGACAGAAAACATGATACGATGGTATATATAAAAAAAAGATGGATCCAGGGGGATGTCAAGGCTTCCTGGTGTCAGGCAGGACCAGGTCCAGAAGTAATCTTTAATAGTGGCAACCTGCCAGATGAGGGACACAGAAACTCCAGGGATGATGCCCTGGTGGTGAGTTAGTAACATGTATTTAAGGGACATGAATGCATATCAATAGAGAGGAAGAGGAGGAGAACGAGAAAGATAGGGAAGAGAGGAGAGGAGTGAGTCCCCCGACAGTCTAAGCCTATAGCAGCGTAACTAGGGGCTAGTCCAGGGCAAACCTGAGCCAGCCCTAACTATAAGCTTTATCAAAGAGGAAAGTCTTTAACCTGCTCTTAAATGTGGAGAGGGTGTCTGCCTCCCGAACACAGACTGGGAGCTGGTTCCACAGTAGAGGAGCTTGATAGCTGAAGGCTCTGGCTCCCATTGTACTTTTAGAAATTCTAGGAACCACAAGTAACCCTGCACTCTGGGAGCGCAATGCTCTAGTTGGTTTATAAGGTACTACAAGATCTTTAAGATAAACTGGAGCATGACCATTAATCGCTTTGTAGGTCAGGAGAAGGATTTTGAATTCTAT
>CALSBV010012180.1:594685-612766 GCA_943590825.1 Bovichtus diacanthus | reverse complement strand
CTTTCTATCTGACTCGTCCATCTGTACTGCCACACATTTACTGTTATTCTTAATTATTCTCTCCACATTACATCTCAAGTAAAATTCAAATGTACTTTTTGCCACACTTCAGGCAAGGCAATGCAATTGTATTTATATGGCACATTTCATACCAAAAGGCAACCCAAAGTACAGGTTACACAGGTATAAGCACAAGAAACAAACGATAAAAACAATAAAAGAAAACTGGCACAAGCACACAGAGTAAAACAATTAAAGCAATAGAACAAACAATATAAAGCACACAGAATTAAAATAATAACACAAACCAACAAATACATTTAAGTTAAAGGAAAATTAATTAAAAGCAATGTCTCTAGCTTTGATTTTAGTTAGCATTGTCTTAAGCGGTCCCAAGTCTTAGCTCTTCTGGAAATTGTTCCACATTTCAGCAGCAGTGAAGCTAAAGGCAACTTCACCATGAATAGTTTTGACTTGGGGAACAGGCATTAATTCAGAACCAGCCAGGTAATGTTTTCAAAATTTTTAATGTTTCTGCTACATATTTGTTTTTCCAAGTAGTCTATTTTCTAAAAAATTAGACAGTGAGTAGCAACATCTGTTGGTTAGTAAGAACACTTCCCAGCCACTCTCTTCTAAGCTAATGAATTATGTAAAAGTTATGGATGTGCTTATTTGAACGTGCCTATCACAAACGCTAAAGAATATCCTCGTCCCTATTTATATGGCAGTCATTATTTTCTCCCAGTCAACCCAGTATGTGCAGTTTTTCTCTGGAACATATTTCGACCGCTTCATTTTGTCCACGTTTTGAAAATTCTGCCTTTATTCCTTCTTTTTTGCATTTGCCTTCACACAGCACACCATAGCAAAGTTGTTTTTAGAAGTAAATATTAAACGACTTGCCTCTGGCAAGCTCATCTGAATGCATGTGATTTAGAGAGACACACTGGTCTATACATTTTCACCGTGAATGTCTGAGCAAAAGAATCATGCTATGAAGTCAAATCCACTCTGTAGCCTTGTAGCTATCTGGAAAGACTGGTGAGCTTCAGAGGTTCAGTGATGGCCTATAGGTTATTACCACCACTGAAGTGTTCTTGACCAGGCACATAATAACCCCCAACTGCTCCAGTGGAGCTGCTCAGTAGCATTCAGATCAGACTGTGGTTGTGTTGGGCAGCTTCCAGGTATGAATGTGTGTAGCTGTGAGAGTGTGGTCAGGGAATTACTGCAAAAAAGAGCTTAGCTCTCAACTGAAATTCCTTGAATAAATATAGGTTGAAACAAGCTCAAATTTGCAATATCTGCAAATATTTACGTTCATGCATCCACGCGTTTCTGCCTTCACACAAACACAACCTCACAAACACTTGACCTTCAAACTTCAGTGTCCTAGGGCAAAAACTGTGGACGGCAAAGGGTGGGGAAATGTTTGTCGGCTGACAGAGTGGGTTATAGTGCTGCTGGTTGCAGCAAAAAAAAAAAAAGAACGTAAGTCACTTCCCAAATCCAAAGGCTGCTCTGCTTGATTGCTATCTATCTCTTAATAACATCATAACATAAGAAACGTACCATGCCGTCCTGATCCTGTGATGCTTCAGTATTTGCCTCCACAAATTCACTTTACTTCTCTGCTGTAGCTTTGAAAGCTTTTTGCTTTTGCTAGCAAGTCCTGTTCTTGAGAGGCCAGAAAGGATCTGTGAATGTTGCTCTTGAAGCCCGAGGAAAGGCATAACTTATTTATAGTTAATTTTTACCTCCAAGTCAGGACATCAACTCCATCGATTCATATCCCCCATTAGTAATTCTGATCAAACGCATGTGTGAACCTAATGCGGATTTACTCAGTTAACCTTTATCTAATGTTGAATAGCCACTGCTTCGAAATATACCCTGCTTCTAGGACAAAAAGGAGCTGAAAGCATGAAATGGAAGGAAAACAGAAAGGCAGATAAATCTCAGTGAAGTTTGGACAAGCACTGTCTCACCGCATTACACCAGGTTTGAGCATGACAGTAAGCAGCCTGACTCTGAACTTCCAATTTCTCCAACAAAAACCCACGGAGGCATGCTTTGCATACTTCTACTTCAGTTTGAATGAGTCCGAGCTGAAGCTGGAGTGAACACTGGCAGTCTGGGAAGCTCTATAGTTCTTTTACTTGTTTTCTCTTGAAGACTAATGAAACAACCTCTTTTCTCTCTTGCGATATGTCTTTGTTCCAGAAGCACAGTGACGTGACACTTGCAGGGCTACATACTGCTGTAACTGGTGAGCTACATGCTAGTGCTAGTCAGTCAAAATGGATGATTTCTGTTTTCTCTGTACTGGGTTGCTTACACACCCCTGCCATTTTGTTCTCAGAATTGTACATCAATTTATTTTTTAGTATAGTTATTTTAGGGGGAAAAAAGGGCTTGTAGGCAATAAGGTACGAACGCTTATTTAATTTTTGAGTCTCTGTTCCCTCAGAGCTCAGCCCTTTCAAAAAGGCTCAATGTTACAAATGTGTGTGTCAAAGTTGACAAAAAAAAATTCCCCAATGGTAGTGGAATTTGTATCCCATACCGTTGACTCCGAGTGTCCTAATACGCAGTCGGGGGAGCTCTAGGGTTTGAAAGACTGTTTAGGTCCCTCTAGTTAAGTTTTGTCACTCCCTGTGTGCGAGTGTATAGCTTCAGTAGAGATGGGAGGCTCTTCTCTGCTCCAGCCACTCAGTGATTGATGCTAATAAAACGGCTGACTTTTTTTTATATAAGAAGGCTGGCTTGAATGTCTCTAGATGGCGTTCACCACAACAGTTTTATTTTTATGTGGACAGAATTTTTACATTATTGCTCTGTGAAGCATAAATACGGCACATTTTCATTATCTCCAAACATTTGTGAAATATTTTTGAAATACGAGGCATTTTTATCAGCAAGTGACTCGTGGAAGGCAATAGTGCTACCTATAAAATTCCCATAAGCCAAGTGTCTGCGGTTTTCCCTCAAGCATTTTGTATTTTTCATAGCCGTTCTTGGCAATCAGACATGTCTGCCCACTCGTCAGGGTCCATTTATTGCATCAGTACAGTAATCATCCCTCATTCTTCATCCTTCACCTGTCGTCCACAATGGCTAATAAAAGCCTTTTGAGATTTCTAAAAGCCTTTAATCACCAGAGAAAATAATAAACCAGGTCATGTACTGGGTTCTCAGCTGCTGTTTGCGATTGTCCTTAAAGTCTGAACTTTAGAGGGAGAGGACTTGTTCAACTGCCTTATTTTCTTGTGTTCAGTATATTCTTATATCACTCTTCTTTTCATAACTTCCACTGCTGCTTTTTTAAAGCAACATTATGTTGCTATTTTGCCTTTTGCCTTTTGCTGGTGGGGAGTGGCTCCGGTTCTGGCACGACACCAGCAAGCGGGCACTGGCACTGGGTTATTAATATTACCTGGCTTGCTATACTTGCGTTGTTGCACTCGTTGATGTTTGGCTGTGTTTGCAAAGTTGTTGACTCACTAGTAATTTATCACAAGTAATCATAACAAATGCACTCTAGGAAACTCTGAAACTATAAGGGCGCTAAATTGTAAATAATACTGTATCCTACATTATGTTGCTTTAATACACCCTATCAACACTATGTTGCTGCTTAAATTTACCCCACCTATATACATGAAAAAATATTAACAGGACAACGTTTCTTTGCTATTTCCTGGGGAAGTTGAGTTTTATTTCTTAACTTTTCCTACCTTGCTCATCTAAACTCTTACCTGGTTTCAATTGGCTCCTCCTTAATCTGTTCTTGTCAGCATCAAAGGCACAAGAAACTACAAGTTGTGAATTTCTAACTAAATAAGTGTTATTTGTGTTAGTGGTCTTGCAATCGACCCCATATGTCATCAATTGCTGTTATGGCTTATGTGTTTTTTCTTTACTTAAACCTCCTTAAAACTTGTTTTCACATCTGAAGTACTTTTCTTTAAAATTAGATATTTATAAACAATCAAATTGTGTGGGTGTGGTTTGATCACATTTGACTGACGGTGCATGCAACTAAAACCAACAACCCCACAACTGTCACCAAATTCAGATTCAAGTGCTGTTACATCCTGATTGGTGAACAGAAGTTCACCCTTAAGTGAGAAAAGCCCATATAAAAACAAAAATATAGAAAACTTGTAAAGAAACAAAACTGTTCCAACTTTGACAGAACATTGTGTTCTCCTGTAGGACGCCATAGCTCGCAGTTAGAGATTTACTAAGAAAAAAAAGCTTTTAATGTCCTTGACTTTTATGATCTTATCTTCTCATCCTCCCTTGAGGTGCCCTTGTAATGTGACCATTATGTATTAAGTTTTGACAATAGGTGACTTCTAAGTTCCACTTTGTCTGTTGAACAGTGCAGGACAATTACAGGAGAAGGTACTTTAAGCTGATTTTTCTCCATTGAACTTCCATGAGCTTAATCCAAATGACAAAGATTGAATATTTGTATGCAGCGCAAATTTCAGGAGAGCTAGATACAAAACAAACTGGTCTGGTAAACTATTTACTGCATAAGGTGGCATGGCTGCTCCATTGTTGAGAGGTTATGGAGCTCAGAAAAAAATTCAGTCTTAACAGTAAGTGACCTACAAATATTTGGAGCTGTAGCTCATCCCTCTCTCTGCCGCAAATAAGGTACACGCAAAGTAAAAGTTGCCATTCATGATGCGTCATCAAGGAACAAATGCGTGTATTTCTTTATTAGGCACCAACCCCGCTAGACCAGGAGCAATAACACACGCACATATCAGCAGGGAAACAAGAAATCTTGAAAGCAATGAAAACAGCATATAAATGTCGTACCGCTACCCTTCAAAATAAAACAAAAGATAAATAATAAAAAAGAAACTCATTTGCCACACTTTACAGTTCCACAATGAATATATATTAGGTTGGAATATTTTAAAGCTTTATCTTCTTAATGTACCTGAGAAAAGGGCCCCAGACCTTGACGAATGCATTGTCCAACCTTCCTTGGAGAGATAGTCGAGTGATATAATTTCTAATAAGACCAACCCTAACCTTGTTCTTCTGTGCTTCTTTATGTTCTGCAGATCCACTCATGCATTACTCACTGCAGCGCCACCTCTACAGACAGCAGAACTCAGCTGCTGCTGGAATCAGTCAGTTTCATCCTCCTCCAGGTCGAGGTTTTCCTGCTGCTGGAAACTACAGTCAGTGTAGGTACAGCACAGAGTCGGCAACACTCTGCCAGCGTGTCGTCAAAGAATCTTTGGCAGCATGACATTGTTGTGACTACTTTCTCTTCCTCTGTTGCTGACAGATTATAATCCTTTGCCCCCTGCCAACCTGTGGCCGGCGCAGCAAGTTTATCCTCAGGTCAGAGCCCCTAGCTCACAGATGGACTCCATGTTCAGTGCAGGTATGATACTTTCTCTGTTATGATTATAGTATCTGCTGTAGTTTCACTGTAGCACGTTGGTTCTTAAATTAAGAGGAGGTGGCACAGAGACCTTTGCATTATTCAGCAAGACTTTCCCATGTTAATTTCAGGATAAGGTAGGCTCCTCAGAAATACCATTGATCTAATTCCCTTGATATCAAACTGTCCAATAAAGGCAAAACATGTTAAAAAAAAAAATAAATTCACATGGATTGATGTTGTAGGACAGTTTTCAATAAAAAAAAGTTTTACACAATTTTTAACAATATTTTTATTTTTATAGTTTCCCTTAGGTTTATTTATCAGTTACTTTTCATAATCCACATGAACTACTCCCGTTATTTTCTTATTTCAAACCAGTAGTGAAGAACACCAGGAGCAAATGATAGGAGTTGGGACATTATAAATACATTAATCAAAGCACACAAGGCCAAATTGCCATAAGTTTCTATACGACCAGTTGCTGACAAGCAATGTAGCATTTAAAAGGCTATATTTTAAATGAGTGCGATGCAGTGCTCACTCCACATAAAACGCACCAGGGCCACATTACATCAATTCCATCTAACTTCACGGAGAACAGTGAGGGCAAAACAGCATAACCAAGGTTATAACTAAATATTCTTTGGCCTAGCTCAGCTAAAAACACAAAAAGGATCAGCACATTAGCGTGTCAGTAACTACTGAGCCTGTTTGTAACAGACAACATGATCTATCTCTGTGGAGCCCCACACTCGGTGAACACAATAGCAGATGATATGAAGGATCTCTTTTAAAGGAAATTTTAGCTATTTGAATATAGGGGGAAAACTGACATATATAGGGGGAAAACTGACATATATCCCCAATGATTTTTCAACACTCAGTATATGATTGGGTAGAGTGTATAATGTTCCAAAGACATAATATACAGGTTTCTCTGTGACTGCTAGGTGTGTAATTTGTCAACAATAAGAATATCATTTGTCATACGTTAAAGATCTTAGATTTTGGTTGCAGTGTCTTTTTTAAAAGGTGCATTAAATCACAGGCAGAGATGAACACTATACATTGTGTTATTTTTTTATTTTTTGGATACTTGTGATGCTGGTGAGGACCTATCTCATGAATGGAAATGGTCCGGTAGGAAAAAGGTTTGTTGTCTTTTTTGTCCAGGTGGAGGTTTCAGGTTCTGTCCTCATTTCCAAGCAGATGATCACTGTATGAGGAGGAGGAGGCCTAACTTCAGGACTCACCCATACGCCCCCCACATTCCCCCAGACACCCTATGTATGGATGGTGAGCTGTAGACACAGAAACCCATTACAGCAGGGACATAGGGACTCTGGTTTCCGCATTAACTGACTGATATACGCAAACAATGCGTCTCTGTCAGTGGTGAGAAAACTTATTAGGAAATAAAGCAGATAAGGGGAAATGAGGTTAAGTGAATTTGAAATCGCAAGCTGTTTCTGGATGTTGATGAGATTAGTAAATGAGGTTGGTTGGAAGTACAGTGATTCATACAATTCCTGCATTATAATACACTGATCAGTGTTTGTACATCTTCCCCAATCCAATCTAGTTTAGATTTTAGATGATGGAATTTTTACATGATGTTTTTGACACAAGAATGGTGATAATAAAAACATGTTCTGCTTCCCGTCTGTGCTTCCTTAGTGGAAAGACTCAGTGCTGTAGTTACATACATACACTAAGCCTGTTCTTTCTCTGAATCCTATCATCTGTACGGAGTGCTTCATGTCTATTAATTCTAATTTACTGCTCTCCTCATCTAATGCCTTGATCTCTAGCCTTGTAGCAGTTTGCCACCCACAGGTACACTGTGTTCATTCTGCAAGTGGCACAGTCAGCATTTGACCTAGAAATGTAGACAAAATGCTTTTCACCTGATAGAAGTTTTTACAAATCAAGCTTTTAAGTTTGCAATTTCATATATTTTTTATTAACGGAGGTTAAGAGTGCAAAATGGTTGAGTTCTCTACAACCCAAATGTAAATGAGAAACACACAACTGAAAACAAATGAATATTCTAAATAAACTTAGGTAAGCTTTACATTATAAAGCAGTTGATTATCACAACTTCCAGCAGCAGACACAGATTTGACAGCGTCACAGATTTGACAGTGAGTTACAGCTCACTAAGTGTAGGCTAAGAGGATCACTGTGTTAAAACAGACTCAGAACCCCAACTATGAGTTGCTGTTTTATCAGTAGCTTCCCTATTTAACAGTCACCTTCTTCACCTCTTCTCAGCCTCGTCTCACCGCCTGCTGATGAAGCAGCACAGCAGATCTGCTTCTGGCTGATATCCATCTTTGTCAGAGCGTGGGGGTTCATACCCATCTTCAATTACAGCCCATAAATGTCAGGCTGACTCTTCAGGCGGTTAGAGGTAGGCCTCGCGGGGGCATCTGCTCGGACGTGACAGGAATCTGACCGACGACATTTCCATACACAAGTTTGAGGGTTCATTAATCGTGTGTGTAATCAAGAAGTGAGACGATGAGCTGGTAGCAGACGGTCCTTCAAGGCAGAGCTGGATAGAGCAATTAAGACAATAGTCAATTAGGCCATGCTGCTAATTGACTCGTGATTAAAGCCAGAGCTGATTTAATGAAGTGAAGGCAGCTCTCTTCTTCTCGGCCTTGATAGGCAGAAGCTGTGACGGAGAGCCTGTACGTGGCGATGCATAGAAATAAACAGAGGAACAGCTGGGCCCTTGTATCAAGCTGTATGCTGGATAGTTTAGCATTTCATTTCATTTATCATACAGGAAAAGATAAAAAGTAAAATTAAATGTGTTTCAGTCGAACTGCCCTTACTCAGTTGAAACAGGTTTACAGCAGGTTTCTATTCTGTAGCACATCATCACATTACCATACCAAATAAAAACAGAAACCGCTACACAGATATTACCGGTGGGAGGGCTTAGGTGGAGTGAGCAAGATGGTATATTAGATTTAAAGTAGAGCAGTAAGAGTTGGAGGGGAGTTATTGTTTTGGATCTGAAAGTAAAAAAACAATCATGGCAAGATTATCGGTGTAGTTCTGAAAAGTCGGGGAGTAAGAATGCGAAAGTGCACTGCAAGGGTGAGTCCAAGGGGGGAGGCTGCCATGGATCTTCTAAGCTTTCTTGTATAGTCTTGCTATTGTTTAATGGTTTCCTTTGTGGTGAGGGACCAAATTGGGAGATAGAAGGATATTGTTGAAAGAATGATTGAATCTAGATGTGTGTCCGAGACAGTATGGGTGAGATGTGGTCTGATCTTGTTATAAACATACAGTTTCTGGTTGAGCTTTTGCGTTAAATTATGAATGTGCTTTCGATGAGTGAGATGTGAATCGAGGAATACTCCCAAGATATTTGTAGGTTTCTGTAATGGTTAGTGTTTGATTTGCAAAATGAATGGGGTCAGACATATGGAGAATGAAAATACATATTCTTTTTTTGTGACATTGATAGTTAGATAATTAGATTTCAACCAGTGCTGTAAATAGTGAAGAGCAGAAGAGCCTTTTGAATTTATGACATTAGCGTTTGAATCAGAAAGAAAAATTACATGACTAGATAAGAGGTAGGTAAGAAAATATGTTTCAATTTGGATGAAGTCGCCGTTTGAGAGACAGCTGGGAGGACTGGTTATGTTTGACAAAGTTTTTTTAAATGGGAGAGAAACTCAGGAGACAGCTGCAACAGCACAGCAGGCTTTATGTGGCGCATTCAACGTTTAAAAATAAATTAAATACTATCTTTTTTTCACCCTTCCTAACAGTGTGTAACACTTTGCTACAGCCTTGCAAACAGACCTGTTTACTCCTGTTGGATGAATGAGTCAGAGGTTAAAACAATTTTTCTAACAGACACCAACGCATCTGGGATTAGAGCTTTTTTGCATCGTTAATTAAATCTTCACAGTCAGTGTTGATAAGTGCCCAAAGAGGACACACACAGCTGTATCCATTCACTGCTGCAGTAGTGACTAGAACCAGTTAAAACAGGTTGTTTAATTCAACGCCCTATATATTTAGGACGTTTTGCTACGCTTTGACAGCACTGAAGGAGAAACAGATTTTTTTCAAAATAAACCTGTATTTCACAATCCCCACCATGTCCAAACTGGTCCCGTCTCATTTTCCTTTTTGTCTGCTGCTGCCGATAACTGCTGCTATTTTACATGCTGTTAAAAGTAGTTTGGGGACATTTTCTACCTCATTTCATTGTTTGTAATGTTGTAGTTCTGCTGAGCTGTCCCTCTCATTCATATCCTGTTCTTCTTTGGTATATGGTATGTCTGTAATTCCACTTTATCAAGGTTTAATGAAATATAATCAGAAACAGAATATTGCCAAATAGTCTTTTTTACACACAAGGATTAATATCGTATGTATTTTTGTGAATTAAGAGTACTCCACCAATTGTATTCCACTCATTCTTCTTCCTTGTGAAAATCAGCATTACCCACATTGCAATTTGACCACCGACAGTTTTTGTCCCAGATTCTGCTGTGTTATGCTTTTAGCTGCTAATGTAGCCTGGAGCCTGCAGAAGAGATGAGGAGCTACAGAGGTCTGGTAAGATCACTTCTTTCTCTCCACACCTCCAGATTTTGTTCATTTTCAAATTTGTAGACAGATTTATCAGACTTCACACACATCTCCCCCTGGAGACACTAAAGGTTTTATACAAATGAATTCACATATGTAGAACTCCCCAACACCTAGAAATACACTTAGATGTGTAAGATCAGTGGCGTTCTCCTGTATTGTAAATATAGAGCTGGAGACGGCAGGCGATAGGGAGAAACGGCTATTCTGGCTCTCTCCAAAGTACTACCAACAGTTTTAAAGCTCACTAATAAAAACGTTTAATCTCATTTGTTTAATCTGTACACAAGCAGAGATGTGAACACTACAATTAATGGTTTTAGAAGATGTTATGTGTTCTATTTCTTGATTCAACTAACAATATGTTAATCAGTGAGCTTTAGAGCTGTTGGTAGGTGTATTTTTGAACTTTGGACAAAGCCAGGCCAGCTGTTTCTGTTGATGCTAGTCTTAATGCTAAACTAGGCTAACCAAGTTCTGGCTCCAGCTTTGAACTTGACACATACATGAGATTGATTTTGATTTTTCTCATTAAACTATGAGAGTTAAGCAATTCCTTTAACTTGTGTAATTTAATCTTCAACATGAGACATGAAAAAAGAGTGAGTTGTTTACACAAATCTTTTATTTTTTTTTTATTGTGACCATGTGTTTGATCTTTGGACACAGTACGACTGTAAAGTCAATGTAATGAACATGTTAAATATACAGCATGTTAAAAACAAACACTGGCTCTGAGATGGATCTCTTTGGCGTGATACTGTTAAATCTTTGCAGATGCAGTTATGCTGTGTTAGCATTGTGTTGAACCAGCAGCTCCAAGTGTTTCCTGTTTCGGGACCCGCTGGGAGCCTTCGACCAACACTTGGACGGTCTGGGCCAGCCGACTCAGCCCCTCGTCCTCCGTGATGAGTTGGGGGGAACACAAGGAATCCTGGGAAGGGAGGAAGAAAAAAGTGAGCACATGCAGGTAAGCTATATACATACAGTATGTTTTATGGCTTTAATTGGCCACTTTTGTATATATTTAGTATAGTACCAGGGGTAGAACTTTTCTGTTGCTGTGTTTTCCTCTGTTGACGCCCCTGCCGCCTTCTGTGAATGGTCTGTATGTACCCTGTTGCCTCCAAGTTGTTATTAATACAGCATACTATAAATGCGAGTTTTATTTTATGCCCAAAGACCCAGAAACCAATCACTAATGCTTTTCCGGAATAATACTGCCTGGTTTTCTGTGTGCCAAAATAGTAAAGATCTTTCAAATTGATTTTGAAACAAGAAAAGCCCAAGAGATTAAGAAATAATGCAGGAAACTGGCTGTAATTTGCTGGTAAAAAGTTCCTATTCCTATCAGATTTTCCATTTTGTGGGCCCAGAGTTGCCCCCTTTGCCTAGTTTTTCAGCATTAAATTAGTAGCTGGATTTTTTTTACTTTGACCAGACTTTGAAGCTAACCATTTCCCGCTGTTTGCAGTCTCTATGCTAAGCTAGGTTAACCACATACGGACTACAGCTTCGTATTTAAAGTCGAGATGAAATAATAAATGCCTTTTTAACCCTTTTAAATCACATCCCCAGTCATATTATGCAACTATTTAACAATATACGCTGAAAAAAAAAAAAAAAAGTCTTCATATTTTTACATCAAAATCCAACCATCTTTTCTTCCTGTAAAACAAAATGACGTGTGCTTACGTAAGCCAGTACCAACCAATTTCAACCAACAATATCATGACAGCCATCCATCAATCAATCTGCAACTTTTAGCGACAAAGGAGGTGTATGGAGCCACAGTCCTCTGTAGCTCCCAGTCTGTGGTAGCTCCGTATCACGCTACATTCTAAGCCCGTCCACTTTTTAGCAGTCCAATCAAATGCGAAAGAGTTGATTTTAAATCCGTCTTGCAACTGTACAGCACACACATATCCGGATTCACTGTGGAATACGTCACAGTATTAGAAGCTAAAGACGCTCTAACTTCTGTTTCAACGGGATTATGAAGCAAGATTGTAACTTTTGCTGTGCAGTAAGTGACAATAACTAGTTAATGATGTAAACAAAGAGTTATAAATTCAGCAAACTGACTCAGCAATGTCAGTTGCAAAACCACAATGTACTGTATTTTAAAGTTAGCCACCATTTGCTAACATTAGCCACCTTCTAATACTGGTAATACCCACAGATCCAACCCAGAGCTAATCATCATCAGATATTTTCATAAAAACAGTTTAAAAATATATTAAATAAAGTATAAATTATATTCGTCTTTTATTTAAATCTAATAATCTTCTGCGGTCCAATCTGGCCAGCAAGTAACCCCATGTGGCATCCCCCCCTCTGGTATTATCTGTTACAGGAAATAGTTGATTTGGGATGAAGTAAGATATAGTCTTGAGCCTGCAACCTGTATGTGTTGCCTTTTCTTCTAAACTGTGGTGTGTGAATATAAAGGCCAACCTGGTGGTGAAGGGTTAACACATTTATAAGACGTGCTCAATGGATTTCTGTAGCAAAGCATGTCATTTCAATCTAGTTGATATCAGAAACATCCACACAATGTTGGGAGTGTTTATTGCCTTCAGGGCTGAAATGAAAAGCTATTAAATCGGACTTACTTCCACTTTCCTTTGTAACAAGAAACCTGGTGCATCCGAATGAAAGCAACCACATACTCATTCACTTACATTGTACGATGTTTAATGGAAAAATAGAATCTATGTTCTGAAAATCTCACTTTGATTTCAAGAGAATTCATCAATGGCTTCACAGGAAAATGTGATGAACTGCCGCATAAAAAAACAGAAAGTAATTGTTATATAATCCAATATGACATTGAAGGGACAAAAAGTCAAGGAATGTCGGATTTATCAATTAGATTATGAAATATTATAAGTGTAAACCTATCGGAGCCAATGCAACCACCATGACAACTCACCCATTCGGTCATGACCTTTAAACTCACGTAACTAATGTATCAGACCACAGTTACTTTGACTTTGTGCCTTAACTATAGTTACTAAACCCAAAGAAAGTGTTCTCATCGTGAAACATTATTTTACTACGAATGGACAAATCAGATGTAAATATACAAGCTTCTAGCATCAAATATGTGACATTTCTTAAAACTCCACCGCGTGGGATTGAAGCAATAATAATAAATGTCGTCAGTGTCCAGCTTTAACAGATGGCTGTCGTACTCACTGGCTCTGTGCATCAGGTCAGTCCTGCCGCTCTGAACTGTAAGAGCTCATGAACAAACTGTCCACATCCTCATCACTTCATATCACACAGCACCTCACACCCACTTAGTTCAACAGCTATAACGTATTCATTTAATTATGGGGTAGCAGCATGCATTTCTTTCTGCCACAGCGTCAGCCAGACATGTTCAAACTCTACACACTGCAGTGGCTTTAATTAAATCCTTATGATGCAAAGAAAGTGATGCTAAGAGTATTGTGTGTCAGCATGTGACAAAATATGACATCAGTTATCAATAGAGCTTATGACCAGGCTCCTGTCCCTGTTGCTATTATATGGTAATGTGACAGTTTGAAAGCCTTATATTATATATTAACAGGGTTGGGCAAGTTACTTTACAAATTAAATTTAGTAACTTTAGTATTAAGTGACTTTACAATATACTGTACCGTCTGTGTAAAGTAGTAATGATAATAATAGTAGTAGAAGTAACAGGATTCCTTGGGGGACATTTGTTTTAGTGGGGGAAGGACATGGATGGGAAAAATAAAAACATTTACTATGACAAGTAATGCGTAGCCAACCGTAAAAATCCTATCTGCGTTCAAAGACATGGAGGGTTCTATTTCTATATGAATAAACTAACATTGCATTTTGCTCGGACAAAGTGTGGTGCTCTGAACAACCGAACCGTAAATTCCAACTGCGCTTCGTGCAGTCCGGTTCTCTGACTGCGTGACTAGTTACGAACGCAAATAACACACATTTCGGGTGGTAACGTGTTATTTGACATAGTAAATGTAATAATATTACTGTATTCCTATTAGTAACGCGCTATATTACATTGTTACCGCTAAAGGTAATATATAACTAACGCGTTACTTATGTTACTTTTGTAACTTTTGTAACGCGCTATCCCCAACACTGAGATTATTGTTCAGGAAGAATTTGGCAACTACACAACAAGGTACATCCAGGACAATACACAGAGGATAAGAGATATGGGGGGGTCCCAACAACTATTTCTGCCCCTGGACTCCAGATGAGGTTAATCCTGTCCTGCCACCTGTGATGTCATATGACTTTGATTATGCATCGTCATAGCTCGGAATCAGATGGTTTTCAGATAACGAGTTAACCTTGAGAATCAAATAAAAAAAAATCTTGCTGGGATTATTTGTTATGTTATTTGTTGGGGAACTCGTTTGACAATCATGGTTTTAGGAATTTGATCAGCCAACATTTTGTTATTTTATGTTTATCCTTATAGTTGTTGATTCTCAAGCTTTTTTAATTTTACAGACTGAGTCAGATGGGCCCCTGGATCATCCTCAGTGACCCCTGAAACCCCCAGAGCCACTCACCCACCTAAAACACATTTCCTGGTACGTCTCAGAGATTAAATCTACATGATCAGTGCTGCTGACTCTGTAGTGATCACTTGATGAACTGGTGAACCCTAAAATCTGACTTTACACATGAAATGTAAATAATGACAATACACACACTCACTGCTCCAGTGGCTGGTTGGTGTGTGTGTGTGTGTGTGTGTGTGTGTGTGTGTGTGTGTGTGTGTGTGTGTGTGTAGCAGGCAGACTGTCTGTAGGCTTTTGGATGGAGAGGGAAAATCAGAAAAGGTGACAGCACTATTTACCGACCCTCCTCCTTGTGAATGGTGCAGTACAAACCTACCGGCGGATTTCTCCTTTTCTCTGACCTTGGCTCAACACACTCACCTGCTCCCAACAGGGGCCAGCTCGAGTTTGTGATGGTATACCAGGTTTACTAAACCTGCTGTTGGAGAGCACACAAGAGCTTTTGAAGAGGTTAAAGCACAGGGCACAGTGGACATCAGGATATCTGCACGCTCACAATTTGACCACATTTCATCAGTTTTAATGTGTTGTGAAGTTTACTTAAAGCTGTCCCAACCCGAGTGAGCTGTTCAAAAAAACATTCAGATCAGTACAGGAAAGGGTTAACAAAATTATTTTCCAACTCCACCAATTACTTCCGAATGCTGTGTATATAAAGAATAAGTCTGGTGTTATTCTATATTTGTCTGATTGTCAAGAGATTCCATGAGAAGAGCAAAACCAGCAATGTGTTTGTCCGTCTCTTACTTTTAAGCTTCCACCCTTTAAGTGGCTCTGAACACCAAGCAGAGACCCATTTGGGACTGTGGGGAAGTTAACCAGTCGCACATTTGCAAAGTTATCCACTTAGGCCTTGTGCTTGCAGGCTTTCTCTTGTAAAATCAAAACGCACGAAAAGACGTTTGAAAAGACGTTAGATGAAACACAAATCTCATCTTTGTGTGGCTTGTCTAAATTTGTTTGATACAGTGGGGCTGGCTCACTGCCGCCCCCATGTGGCTGATGTGGGGAAAACACTCACTACAACTATTGTCTGTGCATAACACAATTTCTCAAAGGAGGAGTCCTCTTAGTTCACCACAGTAGTAGCTTTTCTGTTTATGTTCTGATTTGCAAATCGGGGACAATCTAAATGGTGCACTTTTGATTCATTTGCACCTGCCCTACTTAAAATATGAGTTTCCTAAAGTAATAATGGTGCTGTTGGGAGTATTTCTGGCAGCAGGATAACAATGTGTCAGTAGCTGCATTCATTGTTGGTTTAGTTCTGCACATATACTGTACATATAGAATACCACCAGATTTATCCTTTAATCTAGATTAGTTTGAAACTATAATCCAACTTGTTTTGACAGGTTAGATTTGAAAATAACTAATTTCATACTTAGATGACAACAAAGCAAACTCGTCATCGTCTGAAGAGCAGGAGATTCAGTGGAAGGATTCATAAAAAACTGGTGAGTGAGATAACCTTTTCTTTTTGTCAAAATAAGATGTAAAGCAACTGCAGATACCCTGATCACATTAAAGTTCTCAGCTGATTAAGCAAAAGCACAACAGCAGACAAGCAGACAAACGGCACAAAGTCAATTTCATTTTTTTTAATAATTTCTTTACAGCGGGAGGGAAAAAAAACTTTACTTATAGATTTATATAAACTCAAAAATGACTCTCAATAATACAAGGGTATCGTATAAATATAAAATACAACAGTTTTTCTGTTCCGATAACATATTAAAGAATATAGCTTGGTCTAAGCCAGTGAAGTGATTACTGTTTGATGCTCATCCAGTTTCATTTATAAAATCTACATTTTGAATTGAAACAGTATAACATTTCATTTTAACAGCAGGCTAATAAAAAACTTGAGACATGGGACGGTAGGATTTTACAGTGAATATTCTGACCTCTAGACAACAGCAGAGAAGTGGACAATAGACTAAAATAGCCAGTGCGCTGTACACCTTGTTAAGTAAAGTTATAAAACTATAATGCCATTTCAACAGAAGGGCTTTTTTTTATTTATTTTGGGCCCCAAAGTGTTTGTTTAATATTAAATAAATAAAAAGATTATGAAATGAATATATTTTGTGAAATATATACATATAATAATCATTTGTAAATTAATTTGAGAAAATATTAAAACTAAACTAATGACATGCTCGTTCATAATTCTTATTTTCATATGAACAGTTGAACATGTTTTTTTACATTCTAGTAAAAATATTTATTTCAAAAGTCTGATATTTGGCATTTTGAATCAACCAACTAGAGGCTGAAAAACAAACAAAAAAAGCCTAAAGATTAGATTGACAGGGGGCATGTGATTGGGGATGCTGGCTGGAGACAACACCACTGTTATGAAAAGTGACATTATAAAAGAAATAAAAAGTGCAAAAGCGCCATTGTGAAATAAAAAGTTTTAAAAGTTTAAAAGTTTAAAAGAATTAAAAGTTTTTATGACATGAGAAAAAATTCCAGTAAAACTATTGTGGAAATTACAATGACTTCAGTTGTAATCATTTTTTATATTATAAAATACAAAATGTGTATATTTTACACAATTGTTGCGATTAATTATTTCATAATACCTTATTTATTTAATATTTAACACTTTGGGCAGGACTGTTTCTCTTAAAATATGGACACCAACTACTGAATCATAGGGTTAGACCAACATATAGTTTGCCGATACAGGGAAACTCTGATATTATTACTCGTCTGACGTTCCTCTCTTTGCACAGTTACAGGGAAAAAAAGCATATAAAATGCTATTTTAGGTTATTTTATTTAAATTTTCCCCTAACATTTTGTAACTGAAGTATTCCCGATGAATAAGTTATGCTTGTTTAAATGTTGTTAGAGGCCTTGATAAGTGTACGAACAATAAATGATCTGAGTTTTTAGGGCTTTGCAGTTGAATCCCAAAAAGCTCACTATTGATATTAGCTTTCAAACCCCACATCAGTCCAAAAAGCATTCTAATCAGATTCCATGTTTAGTTGCAGACATTGACCTTCTATGAGCAATAAGTCAGACACGGCGTGTGGTAGAAACAGCAGAGGCCCTTTGATGCTCTGTTAAATGTGTAGCCTCGAGGGGATCAATTATTTACCAATCAAATGAAGGAGGAAACTTTTAAACAATCAATGTTATTTTAACTCTGAATAATTAAATATTGATTACATCTAATAGGCCTGTGTGTGCAATTTAAAGCACATACATTGATTTTACAAAAGCTGCATGAGGCTTTATAGCTATTGGCTTAACCAAATTAGTGACACCTCTGCCGTTTCACCTCAGAAACAAAAATAACTAAAAACAGAACAGAATACAAAATAAATATAAAGCAATAATTTAATAGCCTGTTTACATTTATACAAACGTGAAGTCAGCTGGTCAAACGGACCAGTGACAACGACAAAAAAGACTTTACACCCCCCCCCCCCCCCCCCC
>CALSBV010012180.1:571646-594585 GCA_943590825.1 Bovichtus diacanthus | reverse complement strand
ACACACACACACACACACACACACACACACACACACACACACACGTTTGTACCGCTTGGACACAGGAAGTCCGACATCGCCCCCTTGCAGCTCACAGTTAGCGTAGCAGACATAGAGACATTAAAAAAATGAGCAGTCTCTACAAGAGGTCTTAGTCAGTGTTCAGTAAGAGGCACTGTATCATTTGTCTCACTGTCACACTGTTGTGTTCCGTAACATTCAGGTTCCACATTAAACTAACCTGCATTTGTCTCGAGGCAAAAAATTAAATAAAATCACATTCACAGTTCAGTCTCAGGTTATTTCAACAGCTTCTCTCTCTGGAAGTGGTCTGCCTACAAACACGCAGCCAGGAGTATGAGTTTGAACATTTCTCAAGGTAGAGCTGCTCTGAATGCAGAAATAGTCTAAAGAACCACCTGCTGAGAAAATTAAATCAATTCAGCCATATAAATTGTTCTCGGATATCTAGTTAGAACTTGCAACATCAGCATTCAGTACTTAACTAGTCTACTGACTTACTGAATCACTGTTTCTCAATTCCATAATATACACTAAAAAGCATACACTATATACTGTTGTTAGCAAAGTTGGTTGGTTTGTTGACAGTTTGGGGAAGCATTTTGTTGTTAGTCACCTTTTCTCTTCCAAATACGCTTGAGTAATCCGTTTGTTTGTTTTTTTCCAAACTTTGTGTTCGTCTGACTTCACCGTTGGAACTTCTTTTTAGTGATGTTGCCAAGTTCCCCGATCCCCGCTGTTTACTTGGCGAGTACAATGTTATCATAACCGGAAACCACAAACTGTGCTTTCCCTTTAAATTCATCCAACTATAATGCAATTTAAGTCTGCATGTTTGCATTCCAGATGCAAGTATTTGAGAAGTACTTGTCAATTTCCCAATGTACATGCTGTGCTATATACATAATAACGGTAACAATAAAGCGACTGATATATTATTAACGGGTCAAATTCGGTGTGATGAACCCACAGATAATTATCACAAACTCTGTAGTTCCCCTCAGCGCTACTAAGATTTTTTAGCCCCTCATTATTTTACACTCCGCAATGAAACTGTTCAGTGAAAAAGCTCTAATAAACTTACTGTACACTACCTGCTCGACACCAAACAGCAGTCAGAGAACATAGCGGATTTAGCAGCTAAAGAGACAAATATTTTTTTTTAGGAGTTGGCAGAGACCGAAATGGAGCTAAAAGGAGAGTCAATATTGGACCAACACAATCACATGAAGGATAACATTGCTCTGCTTCATATCACTTCATGAGGTGATGTGTTTACAGCTTGTTGCACCCAATCTGTTCTTAATGTCTACAGGCGAGTACATGAACATTGCTGTTTGTCTATGAGTGCGCTTTGGTTAAAAAGAAGGTATGAACTCAAGGTTTAGTATGTAATTGGGATTCCGCTGAGGGTGTGGTTCCTTTACTCTAATCATGTCTCAACTAATGAGAGTTTCTGCCTGCAGAGCAGCTCCGCCTCAGACCGGTAAACAAAAAAACTCCCATCTCCTCCGAACATGCTGTGCTTTACAGAGTGAAGGCTAAACTAGGCTAAGGCATCTCCCTGTTCACCTCATGTAGTATTTGTCCGTATCAGTGTAGTGCTTTCTATTCCCCTAACGTCTAAATGAAAAGCTATAGTATATTCAGTTTCTTAAAAAGGTGCTCTGCTGCATGCTCTATATGTCTCTAACATCCAACCAGTGCAGCAGTGGAGGGTCAACACACACTCTTAGGACATGTGCTTCGGGTGTGCATACTGAAAACACACACACTGCAGAGTATTGTCTGAGCAGCCAACTGTGGCAGCAGCTGTGTATCACACTCTACTACTGTGACTGTGTGTGTGTTCAGTAAGTGGCCAGAGCAGTTCAACAGTCGTGTCAATATAAAAGTACTGTGTGTTGCTCCTAGGTGAGCAGGTAGCAGTAGAGGACGTAGAGCAGGACCATGGCTGCACAGTAGAAGAGCAGGAAATCTGTGGACAGCAGCGAGCAGGCGGACGATGGCGACAAAGGTGAGGAGTGGCAAGGGGATTGGTCCTCCGCCGTCCCCCCCCCCTCAGCAGCCAGCAGGGCCGTCACACAGCGCAGCACAGTGGGCAGCTTACACAGAAGCACATCAGAGCACACACACACGTCCGTCTGGACAAGAGACGGAGGACAGGACACACACAGGAGGAAAATACAAGTAGTTATATTGTTAAAACTAGGAGACAAGAAAAGGACAAAACAGAGTTAGGGTTGGACTGATATATGGGCCAGGTATCGACATTTGATTCAAAGCTGAAACTTAGTTGAAGTAACGTTTTCAAACACCCTTATCAGTCCAATCCCAACAGGAATAATGTAGCAACACAACTGAGCTTAAAGCACATGGAAAATTCAGACTTCTTTTTAAACATTGCGTCATAAGGAAGAACATTATATTTAGATGCATCACAGTATGCAAAATGTGCATGAGTTGTAGTGACAGGACAGGAGAGTGAGAATCAAAATGAGACATGGTCTTTACCTCAGAGACTCCCAGCTTGCGACAAGCAGCAATGAAGTTTTCCACGTTAAGTCGACATTTTGCTGAGCTCAGTTTTGGCTGAAAATAATATCAGAAAGCCACATTTAGGGAACTTAATGTTGGAGTGAAATGATTGCGCTTTGTAAACACATTTTTTTATTAGCTATGATTTGGAATTCTCAAATAGTGGCTTTAAATTTACCTCCACTGCAGAGAGGATTTGCTGTTAATGCACTTCCTCCATGCTAAGCGATTGACTTGATAAATGATGGCGCACGTTTCCAAAGCACTAGTTAATCATGTGTCATGTCATACTCACCAGTGTGCTGCACTCAGTATCTCTTTTGAACAAAACACACTGCTTTCAATCATTTCAGTTTTTTGATTGCCCCTATGGTACCACGAGTGAAAGTCACTTCCTGAAAGCCTTTCAGTGGCTCAAAAGGCATAATTACTCCTGTTCCTGATCGGCTTTTCATGCAACTACAAACAGGTTGTTGGGTAGGCACGTACAAACATTTTTTTTTATAGATGCTGGATCAAAAAAATGATCTATCTACGACAAGAGTTAAACAAAAGATCCACGCAATCTTACTGAGGCTTTTCATGTGAAACATATGCTAGTGAGAGTTGTGCTGATGGCAACTTAGAGTGAAAGAGACTGAAAACATTATTTGCAGACGTGACTATGTTGTACTAAGGAAATGGACATTATACAAAATATACACGTAAGCTTAGCTATTACAGCACAGGCAATTCTAACTGCCCTTGTTACTAACCGGTCTTTATTTCTCCATGCTGGCCACGCTACTATTTAAGACTATTGTTTGAGTCCTGGCTTTTTTTCAAGAATTTACACTATGTTAAAATGTGGCAATAAAATTATTTCATGCCATTTTTCATGGATTTATGCACACAAACTAATAATTTGAGTGAAAGAAAAAAGTATTTTGAGAGAATCATTCATTCCTGGTCACACATTTTCTACATAACTGCTTGAAAAACCAGATTTAAAAAGGGAGACTGTACATTTTTCTACACAATAGCCACTGTGGCCACTGCAGGATTAAGGCACATTGAAGTTCCCATGATTTTCCTAACAAAGACATTCTTGACCTGCTACAACGAAGAGTAACAGTAGAGAAGAATCGCAAAACCTGACTCAGCAATGAGAGTTACACAGCAATATCTATCAAACCTCAGCTAACATTAGCCACCATAAGCTACTGGTCATACTGATTTAAGTAAGGATGTAGCAGCAAACGTGTGCTACACTGGGCAAAGTTGTTTTATCGCTAGTAAATTTCGACTTTTCATTTCTAAGATAAATATGGTGTTATTGCATCTTTTAAAAGTTACCCAGCCTTGCTTTAATACTACAGTTACAAAATACCAGACTGAAGTGGAATTATTCAATAAACAAGTGATAAGAACATCATCATTGCTGTTTGGGAACTGACTAAAAGCAGAAAGGACAGGTTTGGCAGCTTATCAGACTCACCACTGCTGGGGAGGGAATGTGGATGATTGACACGGAGCGGGGTCGAATCTGATTGACCAGCTGGCAGAGGACCGTGCCGTTAGATAAGGCCTCGCCCAGATCCTCCGGTAGAGTGATCTTCAGCCGAGACTCCAGAGTCTGGGAGGGAGGAATACGTCAGATCTTTACGGAAAAACTTCTTACAAAGCATTTAAACCACAGGACACAAACTATTTAGACCCAGGATTACCATCATCATCATCATCATAATAATAATAATAATAATAATAATAATAATAATAATAATAATAATGTTTTTCATTTGTTTGTAGAAACATCATACAAAATGTTCTTCCATGTTGTATATGCCTTGCTGTAAAACCAACTGCCCCCTGGGAACAAAATAGAGGTTAAGGTTGAAGTTCAAATGGAAGCATCTTAAATCTTCAATAAAGTGAAAAATAAGCTAATACAGAATACATGCATGATACTGTAACACAGTGAAATAAGGTAGAGAGTTTATTAAGTTATAATAATAAATATAATTATGAGTTTTGTGAAATCTCATCCGACTCACTTGAGATTAAGATCTGCCCTCAGACAACCAGTGTATTATTGACACATTTTACAATAAAATGTATCAAACTAAATAATATATATTTTTTAAAGTGTGTATATTGTGGTTTACCTTGCGTAGTTGTGTGATGTCTGTTCTCTCCTCTTTAGGTGAACGCAGCATTGTGCGAGACTCACTTCTGCCAGACTCACCAAGACTAAAGACTGACCCCGACAAAAAGACGATGAACAGTGATGGAACGTTTGTGAAGCATTAAATGAAGGTGGAAACCGTGTGTGTTGGGTTGATGTGTACCTGTGGGTTTGACGTTGCTGCGGGAGGAGGCGCGGAACAGGAAACTGTTGGGTCTCTGCGTTTGACCGGGTGGAGGGGACGTCTTCAGGGAGGACTGAACATCTGGCACAAATATTCAGGTGAGTGTTACAGATGTAATATGGAAGGTCGCACAGCACATTTCTATACCATTGAACTCATAGAACATGACAACATAGAAGTAGTTAAGATTATATTGCCAGTCCACCTCAGCGGATGTTTGCTCAGAGCAATGAGGGGTGAGGAGGACTCAAGATGGGGTTGAAAGCTCGGGGAAGAGCAACTAAGTGGCCTTTTGAGTTGAAGTTTTTGTCAAACTACTGTTTCCAGATGAATGAACCTTCACTTCACTTCACATTCTCTAACTTTTTTATAAAACAAATTAGCAAAACTTCTTCAATGTATCAATGTATATTATAACAACGTACAAAATCACACTGAAAGGCTACGAATGAAATTATCTTCTATAATCAGTTTGGACTTTTAAGCCAACCAGATCCCTCAAGTTGTCAGAAGAAAATGCTAATTTGAATATTTACATGTTAGTTTCACCAGAAAATGGACTGGTAATGGGAATCGTTAGTATTGAGAGAGTTAGATGTCAGGAAACAACAGCTAATAAACACCAGGCGTGTTGCTTGAATAATTTAAGATGAAGTCTACAGTTTGTAAAAAGCAAAGCTTGAAACGCCAACAGCCTCTCTCCTTTTATAAATCCTAAATATCAGTGGATCTCTTAGTGATTGGATCTATAATTGATGGGTCCTAAACCAAAATAATAATATGCCGTAAATAATAAAATCATAATAATAAACCACTGTATGTTTAGATGCATTTAAATAAACTAATATAGTATAAAAAGTGTGTGTGTGTGTGTGTGCGTGTGTACCTGTTCTGCTGCTGGAGCGTTGTAGAAGTGTTGAAGGAGACACTGCGATCATCTGATCAGCACTCTATTAAAAAAAAAGGAACACAATTGAGATTTTCACCAATAGAAACGCAGTCCAGCTGCCCACCTCTCAGCTCCATTTACTGAAGGAATCAGCGGCACTACTCACTGCACATCGCTGCCGAAGGCCTGAGTGGGAGTTGCTGTTCTCTGAAGATGCACCACTAGGGGGAGACAGACACCCAAGTTTGATCACAACAGGAAATTAACACTTTCTACACCCTCAAACTTCCCTCCATTTGTAATTCAGCATAGAGAATGCAAAGATTAATGGAAATGCATACAATCACTCAAGTCATAGGTCTTTCTGTTGTTACTCTGTTGTGTGATTTATCAATTCAACAGGCCTTACTTACACTGAGCTACTTCCTGTCTGTGGTGCAGTGGCCACATGACTTCCTGTTTTGGTGGAGGACTTCAGCAAACTGCAAATTTAGAGTTTTGACATGGAGAGCGTGTAATTAGATATGACAGACAGAAGGGAGTTGCCTCTGACAGAGAGCTGTTTATTACTGCATGTGGAGCTTTACTCATGACAACTTATAAAAGCTGTGTTGCAGTGAAAACAGGAAATCCAGAGTCATTCATGTTGCTAATGTCATGCGATATATCTGTGTCAAATCCATTCATTCACTTCAACCCTTTTCTAAGATGGCATCGAATGCTTCTTCCTCTGTCACTGTTGACAAACAGTTGATTTTCAAAATAAAGCAGCACAATTGGTGTGAAATTGTCGATATAAATAATGAGTATTTACCTGGCCTTTTCTCTCTGCTGCTGCTGCAGACGCTCTCTCTCTTGCCAGATGAACAGGGTGCCCGGCCTCCTCCGCTCCTCCAGGGTGGGGCTGGAGGGAGACGAGGAGGTCGATGATGGGAGTCCAACCTCCACATTTAGGGAAGACCTGGAAAGGAGAAAGAGTTAGAGAATGCCAATAAGGCAAATGAGAATAAATTTTTTTTTTACTATGTTTATTCTGTACACACGTCATCTATTGCACGTCTGTCCGTCCTGGAGAGGGATCCCTACTCAGTTGCTCTCCCTGAGGTTTCTTCCATTTTTCCCCCTTTAATTGCAGGGAGTTTTTCCTTGTGCGATGCGTGGGTCTAAGGAGGTGAAATACTACCCCCTATTTCTTTGGACCAGGTGGCTTGGAATTACACATTGAACCTTTAATAACAATGTAACGTAGCAATATAAAGGTTGTTACAGGGTTATAGGGGTAAGAAAATAATGATTGATTGATTCTGATACACAACAACATCTTGGGTTTTACTAACATACATTGGCAAGAATCTAAGTTGTAGTAAATATCAAACAATTAATTTGATAAAAATGTATGCATGTTTATTCCAAATATACTATGTACCACATTGGGTTGAGACTGTACTGTGCTGGATCAGATTCCAAGCAGTTTAACAACTAAAAATGGGAGCAGAAAAAGACACCATATAAACACTGACGATAGATTTGCACATTTATTTTGAAGGCTGGTAAGTGTAAAATCATGGTATCAATTAAATGTAAAAGTGTGTGTTGAGTTTCCATTTTAAGTCTCAGTCTTCTATTTTTAGGAGTCCCAAAGGAAGTGTTGGAAGTCAAGATCTGGAACATCCGTTTGTTCGAGCCGATTGTAAAATGTTTGTAGAGTAGACACAGGATTGTGCAACAGCTAAACTAAATCTTCCTCACTGAGAGAACAGACTGGCAGTCCAGTTAGCAGATCTAAATCATTCATCATATACGAGGCTTAATTAGGGTTTAAATGCTGAATGCATGTTAGTGATGTGAGAGAGTACACTTATTAAAACTCAAAGATTTAAATAAAGCATGCTGCTTGTTGCTCCAGAAGCTGAGAACAATGGCTTGTGTCCCATATTGATATGTAGCCAATAGGACTGCCCGGACACTACATCTCAACAATGTAGTTATCGTGGTTACGGAACAACAGAGCAGCATGATAAAAGCTGCCTGCTGGGCTTCAGCACAAACAGGGTGGAATGTTTGTAAGACAGAAGTTATAAAGTTTTAATATAGGAGCCTGTGACCCAACCCACAACGGGTCTATAGCTACAAAGAAAGTATGTAGCCGTACGTTTGTCAAAAATAAAAAGCAGCAATTCTTACAATGTTTGAGCCTGATAATCAGCCATTTTGCTCCACTTCATTCCTTTGGTCTGATTTCATGCCAATACACTGGTATTTGGCAGTTTTGCTCTTACACTGCCTCTGACAAGCATTGTTTTACACCAGCATTCAAAAGATATGTGGAAATTTAGACAATGCTGTTATGTTGCCACAATGTAATAAATGTCTGCAAGACTGTTACCTTCCCAAGATAACAGCACCCACAATCACTCAACATGCAGAGTTTAAGGGGCACTGTAAGTAATGGGAACAGCAGTCTATTGACTTTTCCCAGCTCTTCAAATACTCTGAAGTGACCTTGTAAAACAAGGAAGAGAAAAAAAAGTGATAAAACCTTGTCACTTGGAGTGCCTAAGTATACAGTTCCCAACCAGAGAAACCAACACACTGCTGAATTTAGATGAAGAATTGTCTCAGAAACGGTCTGAGTAGAATCAAAGGTGATATGGAAACGCTTTCCAAATGTACTGGAATACTTTGGCACAAGAACTGTAAACAAATGAGACCTTGGTAGAGGTCATTACTAGCCAAACGTGCAACAGAAAACTGAAAGACTTCCCAAATAACCCTTTTGCTTCTTGTCCTTTCCTTCCTCTCCTCCCTGAAGAGGATTAACACATAGGCAGTGATGTTTTGAAATCATCTTCTACTCCTTCCATCATCTGCTGTCACTAGAAACTCTGGCATCCTCAGCCATTTGCTCTGGAAGACCCATGACCTCCTCCAGTTTTGTGCTGACAAACACTATTCTTAATTTGCTCTTTGAACCAGTTCCTGTTTTGTGCTTTAAACAGATGATGCAGGTTTACGCTTTAAATCAATATTCTCTTTTTTTGCGCTTTAAACCAGCTGTTTATACTGTTTTGCCCCCCTTTATATTTTCAATATTTAACCGAAATTCCTTTCGTTGTACTATAAACCACTATTCCTATTTTGTGTTGTAAACTTATTAAAATTAGAAATACCATGCAAAGGATATATCTTACAGTGTAACAGACTTGGGTTTTCTATGGCAGAAAAATGCTGGTGCAGCGCTGGGGAGCGCCTTAACAAAAAAGCGCTCCCGGTGCATGTGGGTTTTGTTTCTATGACAATTACTTGATATAATACCACCACTATGATAGACTACCATCGCCCCTTTGCTTTCTATGACCTATTCGTGCTACTATCCATTCGTTTGACATTGTTTTTTCACCATGAGCATCAAATGGAGGGTTGCCTGAAAAGGAGCGACAGTGACGACACCCTCGCCTTTCTGAAAGATTCAGAGCTTTTCAACTAGAAGAAAAACAGTTGGAGCACTCTGAAAAAGACGCTGGGTGCTGCGCTTCTTCTCTAGGCAGTCATATTCAGACGAATACGCTTTCTCCTTATTCGGAACAATGGAAAAAGCTGGCGCTCAGAAAAAACAGCTATATGGACACTCGGTCTTACCTGCATATTGTTGAGTCCTGGGTTTGAGAGGGTGAAGAGTTCTCCTTCTGCTCCTGGAAATCAATGACACAATCAATAACTTCCGTGTTCTAAGATAACATAGGAAGCAAGATGTTGAGCTAATAGATAATCTGACGCAATTGTTGATCAGTGTGTGAATGACTGGTACCAGAGGAGGCCCTGTGAGAGAAGGTGTGGGTAGATCCATCCTGATCTCCTCCTCTTCCTCTGTCATACTGCTGTCAATGAAGTCCACATGCCCAGCCTCCCCATTCACTGCACAGAGTGTAGAAGAGTCTTAAGATTTTCTCTATATATGCTAACAAATCTACTGTTTTTTTTTTTATATAACAATGTTTAATACGCTTAGTTACAGGAAAAACAGCTTAGAGCAGGTGTGTCCTTCCTCACCTTTGTTAGCTTCCAAAGGGGATCCATCCTCCTCTTCCTCCTCCTCCTCCTCCTCCTCCTCCAGGTTCCTCTGGTCTCTGCTGACCTCAGCCATCCGAAGGGAACGCTCTGAGAAGTCATCTGCTGACTGGACACACATACAGACCGGAGTCATTGATCTGTAGTTGATTGCTAACCCTATTGGATATGTAGGCTGTGTTTTCACTTGTATATATATGGATATGTGGATTTTTTTTCCTTCTTTTTCTCAGGTTTATGCCATTACTGTGTATAAATCGACCAACAGCAGTGTGACTCTGTTCTATGCCAATATGTAAAATATGTCCCTGTCCACTTTTAACTGTTCATCAGGGTCATCAGATCTCAAATGTGGCATTAGTGCATTTCAAAGGCTCTGAAAAGTGAAGCCAATGGGGAAAGTGCCTTAAACCTGCATCTTTCATATTGGCCAGCTGGGGGTTACTCAACTGGTTGCAAAAAGAAGTCAGATTGTATAGAAGTCTATGAGAAAATGACCCTTCTACTCAATTGATTTATTACCTCAGTAAATGTTTTCCTAATTAATTATTTGTATCATTCACTAGTTTCAAGTCTTCTTCAATACAGCATGATATTCATTTTGTAAATGATGGTTCCATTTAGAGTAAAATAGACGATAACGACGGCATTATCCGGTTTGGGTGTTGTCGGTGTCCGTTCATGCAAGTTAATCGCAACATTTTGGTCGCCTAAAAATGTCTTGTTCAGCGTTTTTGGTTGTACTTAGCTCCACGCTCTTGTGTCACGTCTGATTCCAAAAAAAATATATATATATATACACAGTATATATAGTGTATGGTGCATTTCCACCTTGTACATTCACACGCCTCTGTTTGATCAACATATCATGTAGTGACTCAGGACACATGTTAGGGGGGCGGTGTATAAATGACAGAGCGTGTCCAGTAGTTTTACCTCATTCCCAGACCACCGTTTGCTGCCGCTGTCAACACTGTTGAAGCCAGAATCCAGCCCTCCAAACAGCTCCTGGTCCGACAGACTGCAGGGAAACATGTAGGATAAGTCACACACACACACACACACACACACACACACACACACACACACACACACACACACACACACACACACACACACACACACACACACACACACACACACACACACCTAAAAGGGCAGTGACTGATGTTCTCCAGATCACACTCAGAGCTCTTCTGTCAAATATTCTCTCTTATCTCTGTCCTTGGTCCAGTCTATTTCACGGAAATGGCTCACTAGGCAGCTAAAAGGGGTCCATTCAAGCTAATAAATATTTGATAAACTCTGTTTCCTCTTAGTTAACATACCCTTCCACTGTCATCATTTATCATCCATTTCCCTATTCTACATTTACTGTAACTCCTGCTATTTATCCTCTCACCTCTTGTGCCTATTTTGACATAAGAGTTCCATCCTATAATGACTAGCTAGCTATAAGTAAACAGTACTTATGTCTAAAGGAATAGTTCTTCAAGCTGATTTCATTTGAGGGTTAGATGAAACGATCAATGTCAATGTATATTTAGTACAGAGCAGGACCAGGTTAGCCTAGCTTAGCACAAAACCGTACCTACCAACTCCTCTTTAGCTTACTGATTGATACGTTGCATCTCAATTTTTAAAAATCAGTACAAATAACAAATTGTGGTTGTAGTGGGAGTAAAGTGCTAGAACTGTATCTATACTGTGGGTTACCAGATATGACTTTAGCACAGGTTTTGGACATTTGCTTGTTTCTTCATCCTTTCTGCTACTCCCTGACCATCTCCTCTTTGAATTGCCTTTTCCCTTCAGTTACTTGCTCCCTCCCTCCAGTCTTACTCACCAGCTGTTAAATCCAGTGGGCCTCATGTGTCTCTCCAGCTCCTCCTGGCTCCTCTTGCAGGCTTCCATGTTGAGGTACTTGAAGATGTGGTATTTGCCCTTGGAGCAGATCTGTGCAGGCGGCATTTGCAGTGGGTTGTTGTCCAGCAAGATGCTCTGGAGATGCCGGAGGTGGCGGTAGCACAAGGGTACGTGGGAAATGCGGTTGCAGGACACGTCAAGCCGGACAAGGGGGAGCTCAGATATTTCTGGATGGTGCAAATAGAGGGGAATTTATCAGTCATAGTGTCATTTGGGGCTTAATTTGTTGATACTTAACAAAATCTTAATTTCTTTTACACATACCTAAAAATCAGTGATGACACTTGACCTTTCCATCTTATTTCAGTGATAGATATAGATGGATAGATAGATTGTTCGTTAGCCACACGACAAAAGGACGGTGGAATTACACTTAAAAAGGTGCCCATTGGAGTTTTCTTGTAAACAAACAAAACCTTTGTTTACATTCACTTTATCACCCACACTCATTGTGTTCCTCAGTATTTTAAATTCTGTATTATTTACATTTTTATATTCTGCATCCATTACAATAGACAGTTAATAGCTTGCAGTCTTCTTTTTATTTGCCTTTGCCCCCTCATGGCTACATTTTTTATTACTATTGATCAGTTGAATAGTGTGAACCATTGGCAGGACTGTGTATCGTGTCACCTGCGCGTGCAATGTGAACGATACAAACAAAAACAGGGACCCACACATAGAACTTCTCCATAGTGCTTCTAGAGGTGAGAAACTCTACAGGTTACTTTCAAACTGAAACTTAAACTCTTTCAGAAGTCAAATTTTGTCCTTTCCTTTTCTTTCAGTAATTGTTTTCCGACTGCCCCTCTAACTTCTGTCAGTGTTTCAGCTATTTGTAATGTTTTAGCTGCACATTTACAGCAACTCCTGCATAGATGTTTCACCTTAAAACTCTGTCATTTCCATGTAGGCTGTTTGATGTGAAAAACATCCAGGAAGTGCTCTATTGACGGTAGCCGAACAGTAATCGGAAAACAAAACCAGCAAAGTGGAGGCAATGGCAAGTAATGAGTGAATGTTGGATGAGAGAGAAAGTGAGTGCAGCAGTGGTGAGCATGACATGACTCCGTTATTGTTTTACTGATGGAATCACTTCTGGTAAAAGTGGTAAAACTTACTTTACCACTCTTAATGTTTTGGATTTTTTTGACCCCACCTTTTTTTTGTATTTAAGGCCTAACAGTTTACATCATTTTATAAGACTATTTCAATCAAATGTCACCCCGTATACTCTCCACTTTAACTAGTGCATAGATAAGCAAGCAAGTTTTAATGTGACTACGGCTAAATCTCCACTTAGTAAAGACTTGCGTCAAACAACACAATTCATCAAACAACAATATTCAAACTTAGGCAAGTTGTGGCCAAGTTTGATTTTAGAAAAGGCTGGTGCAAGCAGCTCCTGTCCTGGAAGCTGGAAGTCTGTTTACTGTTTTTAGGGAGTGTATTAATTTACATTTCCTTCTAATGAGGCACTAATCGTGTAAGAGCCATTAGGCTTTCAGTAAGTCAGAAGCAGTTCAATATTTCTACATGTAAACAATTGATAGCTCACAATAATGATGCAATTACCATCTAACTTGTAGACATTCTACATTACCATCCATGAGAGAGCTATAATTTGATTAGGGTGTTAGTGATACTTTGCAGGCTTAACAAAGCTTAGTATTAGTGGAGAAGATTTCTTTATAATCTTATATTGGTATACCAATTGATGATAACTGATAGACTGTGCAGAATCACTTCATCACTTCTGGACAAAGACATCGCGGAGGTTTCTGAAGAAGTTGCATTGATGAAAAAGCATTGAGAAATGTTGCATGGGTGCAATATGAGCTGAGGTGATCACCCTGGGTTTATTTTGGGAAAGAGATAAATAGGAGGTTTGAGGTCACTGTATGATCAAGTGTGTCTATACCTTCAGGCAAAGTGGTGAGCTGGTTCCTTCTCAGGTTCAAGTCCCTCAGAGACTCCAGCTGGCCGAGCTCTGCTGGCAAACACTGCAGCTCATTACAGCTTACATCCTGAGAGACAAACGACACAGAAAGAATACAGTGAACCACGACCAGTGATTGAAAACTGACCACGGACGTAGAAATCGGCTGATAGAAAGAAAAATGGTGTCGGTGAGAGACAGTAATGTGTGTGTGAGTGTCAGGGTGTATATCATACCAGCTGTCGGAGGTGTGTGAGGGAGTATATGGAGGCAGGCAGTGAACACAGCTTGTTGTTGCTCACTATGAGCACTCGCAGGAGGGGAAGCTGGAACACTGACGGGGGTAAACTGGACAGAAGATTACGACTGTGGAGACACAGACACACACAGATGTCATTCAAGAGGCACATCCATCTGTGCCTGTTGCAAGGGTGCATTGGGTTTCAAAGTTCTGATCATTGATGTTCAATAAAAATGTAAGTTAAATGTTGTATATATATTTTCTTACAGTTAGAACAGAGCTAACTAGCTGGCCTATGAACAACGTGCAGCTACATTTAATCTTTTTTTTAATTTTTTTATTTTATTGTGCAGAATAATTTTCTTCAGCCTACACTTTTGCAGCCTATATTACCAGCCTCCGTCTCCTAGCAACAGTAAGATGATAGTGTCGAGGAAAGAGGAGTGTCAGTGTGGTTCTGTTGCTGTAAGAAGGTTTGGACAGAATTTGTACGGCCACTCTTCATCTGTAGCATAAACAAACAATGAAGTTCAAATGCAGTCTGAGGACAGCTGCACTTTAGAGGCACCTGCAAACTGGGAAATGGATGCTAAGTGTTGACTGCCATCTTTGTGGAGTGGTAAAGTGCAACTTTTGAAGGATAATTACAATGTACCGCAATTTGGGATTTATTTATTTGAGTTTTACAGACCAACTTCCTGGTTAAACTTTGACCTATACTTACTTAGTTTACTACGGTTTTGTGCAAACTGTTTTTCTGTGCAATGCAAGATTATTACAACACTTTTGGGTGCACTCATTTTCGTCTTTTCCGGATAAAGTTATATACATTAGTCATTCCCAACCACCACAATGCTACAGACCACGAAACCTGGCTACAGGGCCTTAACAATATAATTGAGCTAAAAAATGCTGAATAATAAATTCCATAACTTTATAGGCTATTATTGTTTCTTTTTGTGTTAATTAGCCGTAACTTGGTGCAGTCTGTTGCATTTTCCCCTCGTCATTTCCAATCCTAGTCCCCCCAAAAAAACATACCTATTTTAAACTTAAGCACTAATAGAAATGACGGCGAGAGCTTTGAAAACAGGACTGATCGGAGGAGGTGAAGAGACCGGAGGCAATGGAGCCATCAGTGTTTGACAAGGCTAGTTTTGGCGTGTCGCCCTTCCAGAAGAGGACATGTCTAATTTTGATCTTTTTAAGACCTGTAAAACTAGTTAGAATGAAATACAAACTACAATAGAAAAAGGGGAATATATGGTGAGTATGGTACCGAGTTACCTGAGGTTGAGGTAGGTAAGGGCCTGCAGGTTGCCCAGGGTGGTTGACAGTGAACGCATGCCATTGTGGTAAAGACTCAGCGTCTCCAGAGAGATGAACTGACAAAGCTCCTCCGGCAGCTCACACAGGCGGTTCTTAGACAGATCTGACAACACAAAAAAAATTAACAAAAACATTAGACTGGTCAGTCAGAGTTTATACAGTATTCATGCTGCCTATGGAAACTAATGATCTATGAATCAGTTTCAGCAAACTGAGGTGCACGTGGTTTGAGAAGAGAGCTTTGGGGCATCCTGGTGATTCAGCGGTTTAAAACGCACACCATGTACAGTAATGTAGTTCCCCCCTTTGAACCCATCTGTAAACTTTTGTTCCATATCATTCCCTCTCCCCCCTCACATTTCCCGTCAAATGATGGCAATATGCCATAACAAACTCTAAAGAATGAGAGCTTTCACCAAAATATGTAATAATAAATATATCATCTTAGCCCTCAAGACCAAACAAAGGACAAAGAATGGAAGTTCATGTAATCAAAAACAAAGGTAAAGAAGAAGAAAAGACTTGGGTAAAGAATTACAGGGTACTCAAGTGAGTTAGTATTGTACTTCTATAAAGTTGAAGTTTGGAGAAGAGACAGACAGGAACGATCAAAATAGAAGCAGCAGAGGCTGAAATATCCTGATCATTAGTCCCATGTATGGGTTCAGAAGAATTCTACAAATCCCATGACACCACTTGATAGGATCTTTTCTTGCAGTACTCTTACCTCCGGCATGTAATGCAAGCTTTCTCTGATAATTTTGTTGCCTCCAACCACAAACAGAGATCTCAACCCCGATGACACCAATCAAATTCATACTTTGGTTTTATATTTTGCGTCCTTGTGCCATATAACAGCTTCCACACCATTTTCAAAAACCACCAGCCTAAAATTAACAAATGGCTCCGAGCAGGGAACCCACACCGCTGTGACAGAATCTTGGCAAGACGAACATTCATCCACTTCTGACCAAACTGAGTGAGCATTTCCAAAAGGAGCTGCCATTGGCTGCTTCCTGGTATCTGTTTGCAGAGTTACTGTACAGACTCTTATTTTACTTGTTTGAATATAGACATCCATTTCAGAGATATTTCTCAGAAATATTGCCATTAGATGTTATAAATCGTGAAATTATTTCCATCAACAAAGATGAAATGGTTTAAGTTTTAGTAGAGCTTTGATCATGATTTGATGAGTGCAATATGCTTTCTAATAGAGCTGGAAGAAATGAACAGAAAATTAACCGGGGACTATTTTGCAAATAGATTAATCGTTTTTGTTGACGAAAAAATGTCAAATAACGCGAGTGTGTGCTCTGTAAAATTGTGATGGTCAGTTTAGTTTTTGCCACTTTTTACAGTATCTGATTATTTGATGAATCAAGAAATACAACAGATCAATCTCTAAAGAAAATAATCATTAGTTGTAGCCCTAAATACTTCTTTGCTTTGAAACTGTTATCAGAGAATTGGCAATTTTTCAATTTCTTTGAGTTCAGCCATAAATCCCTTAAGACCCAGTCAAAGTCCCTCCATTATGTGTTCTGGTATCTCTCAGTTAATGCCAGATCTATGTAATAAAATCATTTCTACATCAAAATCCATCTTTTTTCCTATTTCTGTAAATGGGTAAGAAGACTTACTATATGATAGGCAGGTTCCATAGCTTGTGGGTTGCAGTAGCCAGCAGTGATATCATGGTTCAGAGGCACATGTTTGGATATCAGTTGACTTTGCATTTTGACTTGCATTTCCATTATTGTGTGGTTGTGATCCAATTGATAAGTTTCAGTTTCTCCCACTTTTGGCCCCACAATGCACGATTTCATAAAATTCCTCTCGAAAAAAAAAACAGCCAACCCACAAATTGCGTTTTATTCACCAAAGATAAAGATGTTGTTCTAACTGCCTTTTGACAGGGATTTTAATGCTCCAAGACCTTGATAATAAACATCATCTTCTCCATTTTCTGTCTACTTATTGTCTTTCATCTCTCCCGCAAAAATAATCTACCTTCAAAGCATTGCCTCTTCTTCCCAAACCTCCCCCTTTCCTAATTACAGTAGTATTGGGCGTGCTCAGTATTGACCCTTACATCAACATATCCGCCTCTCCGTATCCTCTAAATAAACTCTACATCAGGCTGCGTGCAGGATAAAAGAATTGTGAAAGTGTAGCAGACACAATAAAGCATCAATAGATCGTCTATAGAGCTGCAATGATTCCAAAAAGCACCAAGCTTTCAAAGGCAGCAGGATGAGACAGAAGTCTGTCAATGGCAGACAGCCCAATGGCTGTTTATTGATTGCTGTTGGAAGCAGCAGGGCTGGAGGATGAGGCAGTTCCTCTCTTTGTTAGGGCTTCTATGGGGGCTTTTATTTTGGAAGACTTCAACTGAAAAAATTCAGAAAGAAAGAAAACATTATCTATGACTTTTGTTATTATACAGTAAGATGGACTAATAAAAAAAGGGGCATTCAGTATCATTCACTGATATGATAGACATTGGTCAGCTTTATAGTTTAGATATTTAAAATGTACAGTTGAGTGAGCATTACTGGTTTTTCCATTATGACCATTTTTAGTTCGAGTTTTAGCTTCCCATTACATTTGAAATGTTCTTTCTGGTCAGGATCGGTCTTTACATTAAGAGTTTTCTTCATCCACCTCAGAGCTGAAACAATCATTTGATTATTTGATCGATCGGAAATTAATCATTAGTTATTCTGATAATTGACTGATCGTTTTCTATCATAATTGCCTCACATTGATTGGTTCCAGCCTCTCAGTTATGATAATGTGCTGCTTTTCTTTGTCTAATGTGATAGTAAAGTTAATAATTTTTAGTTTTAGATTGTAGTATGTTAGAAGGAAAAGCGATCTGAAGACATTCTAGGGCATTTTCTACTATTGTTTACATTCTAACATTAAACAATTAATCAAAAGAATCTGCATATTAAATCGATAATGGAAATAATTGAGCTACAGATAAACTTCTGACCAATTTAACAAAATATATTAAAAAAAAAATGATGTCAAAACCAACCTATTTCTGATCTCTAAAATTAGTAAACAGCTAAAAAACTATAAATGGACAGAATAAGAAAGAGGACACCATTAAAAAAAGGAAATGTGGTCTAATTATCTGATGAGTAAAGCAGAAAGAATACATACTTTACTAATAAGCCATGTTCTATGTTAGATACGATGAAGACGAAGAATGAACAAAGAAGCCAAACAGTGTTTCATTATCAGGAGGACCATTTCCCATGGCCTTAATAAATACAGCCCCGTGGTTCAATGTGCGTGTGTGCTTGAGAGAGAGAGGCAATGTACAGTAGCTCTAAAGCCTGATCTCTCCCTGTCTTCACTGTCCCATAGCTGGAGGGGAGCCGTCTGAACAATAGATGGGGGTGGAAATAGTAGTGTGTGTGTGTCTGCTCTGGGGGATGGAGAGGTTGCCTAGCCTCTGTATTCGTTGTTGCAAAAAACTGAATGTCTTGGAGCTTCAGTTTGGTTTAAGAAGGTAGCGATGGAACCTTTTTTCAACTGCAAAAGTATTTGCTGCAACACACACACACACACACACACACACACACACACACACACACACACACACACACAAATGATTCCAAATGTAGGATGCTGATTTTAAAACAGACATGCTCTCTGAAAAGGGGGGCCATGAGAACTCAGATCCTTCCAGTTAAAGAGCTGACTCACACTGGCCTTTGCATTTTGTTTCCAAATTGTTTTGATCTAGCTGAGATCGTTCACAGCTGCCGTTATAGTGAGTGTCCATTCGTCGTCGATGCTCCAGGATTTGGCTTCCCTGACCAATGCATACAGAAAGCTAGATAGCCACACAGCCAGAGGGGATGATTGCGGCTACTTGTTACCATTTCCCAGCCCATCGTTGACAAAGCTTCAACCACGGGCTAGGAAATGCAAATATATAGGCTAAGTGTTATAGGCTGAATCTACTGCCAATGGACTTGTGTGGCATATTTAAATGACCAACATAAGTGTCATATGCATTTGGCTTAATTGGTCAAATGAGCAATGAAAAGATTTTCAAGAACTTAACTCAAGGTCCACTTACTAGCTTTATCCGGAGATAGCTTTCAACAAATGTCAGTGATGAAAACAGTCAGATGGGATTGAAAGTTCTGCAAAAATCCTGCCAAGTTAAGATTTGTTGCCCTGTGAGAACTTTGTAGGTAAGATTAGGAAATTCAGTCACATTCCTACATAGCTACAGAGCTACATTCACAAGAAGTAACTGAAAAAAGGCCAGACAATGGCAACATGCGAGGATGAGATTGGTGTAGTCGACTTACAGAAATAACAACTGTAAAAGCAACATATTTCTTCAATCATTCTGAAAAATGTGAGCAAATGCTCCCACAGCTTCCATGTCAAATGAAAATGGAAAAAGTTAACCACTCATTACCAATTGGTTAGGGCAAAACAACATCCCCAACAGAAACCAGCTAAGGTTGGCTTAGCCAAGGTTTAGTCAGGCTGGATGAATGTGAAACAAAATATATGACCATATCCATCCATATATCTTGGCTCTAATGAGTTTTCACCCACATTCAAAGCACAACAAATACCTTGCGCAGTTGAAAAAGACTAAGTCTACTCGCATTTTGCCAGTCGAATCACTTCATTTTGCTTTTTTAGCTGACAGATAATAGAAAACACCTGCTATGAAATCACTGATGTGGTGTTGCCAGAAGTACAACAAGCTTAAAACAACCCACACAGCAGTACCGCAGCAGTCTGCTGCAGTCTGTTGATGTGCTTATTTGTTGGACCTGCAATGCAGCCGAGTTTAAGGGTGACAATGATCAATAGCTTTATCAAAATAAAACTTAAGCATCAAAGTGCATCGTGACGTTGGAAACAGAAGGTTTGACAAAACAATCCCAACCCAAGCTCCACTTCCTAGCATTTTCCAGACCTTTTCCCTTTTTGATAACTGCCTCTTATTAAGGCCCTTACTGCATTTGAACGTTAAATTAGGTTTGCAACCTTTCCCAACTTTGAACCAAAGGGAAGTATTAACGGTTACTATGAGACCAGGTCATAGAGCTTAAAACAGTGTCGCAGGATTTCAAAGGATCAGCAGAACGATGAGGATTGGCCTGTCAGAGCACAGCACTGTGTCTAATTACAGGTCAAGATGGGACAGAGGAGGATCCACTTTAGACACTTATGTCACTGCTGACCCACTGACCTCTCAAACTACACAGTGATAAGCAGGATTTTAGTAAAGTCTCTAAACACTCGAGTAAACTCTCATCAGTACATTAAAACAGGTTGGCAAATTCATTGTAAAAACAACTACAGGCAACAACAGTCTCATATTACAGGTTGTATTGCATAACCTGGGGCCTCACTAAGGCACTGTTCAACACACTGTTGAATCAGCCAAGTCTTTACTTTCAGTTGCAAAATGAAGTGAGACTTTGGAACAGCAGACTTGTACAATACAGTTTCTTACAGATTCTTTGTATACTATTCTCCCAATTCACCATCATGTAGATAGTTCCAAAGATTGTTGTTTGTTATCATTGAAAGATCTTATTTTCCCATTCTAAAAGGAGGTGTTAAAAGTCTTCAATATAAGTCAATAGAACTTATACACCTGCATGTACTGCTGCGTTATGTCAATAAACTCAAATCTGTTTGCAATCGTATTACTTTTTCAAGTCACAAGACCATCGGTACCATAAGAAGCTACTTCCTCACCTCATGTCATGCCACCTGACTGTTTTCCCGTCTCTGAAGGCCAGTACAGACATTTAACCAATCAAGTTCTTGTTGCTATTGTAAAAACCTAGTGTTTGTGATTGGGTGTGGTTTGGTGCATCAACAGCTCACCAGAATAATGTGGACAACAAGGTCCCACAGGAGCTACAAATTACATCACTGACACATTGTGTCTGCTAGTTGAGACACGCTAATAATCAAGCTCTGTCTGTGCTCATAGATCTGTGCCATCCAGAAACAAACATACTATCTGTATTCACTTGTCAGTGCTCGGTCCTGCCTCCATCAGCCTTAAGGATTTAGTATGTTTTAAGGATGTCCCGATCAAGTTTTATGGACCTGATCAGAGTAATTTAATATGCAGTATCCATCAAATATGCAGTGAAATTCTTGCACCAAGGCTGTTGTAAAGCTCTCTTTTTTTCATAATCCACAAAACTAACCAGAGTTTAATCAACTCTTTTAACACAATCTAAAAAAATAAGGAAACCTAAGATTAAATGATGTAGTATTTACTGCAGGGTTGTTGCACTGACTTGCAAAACACTGATATGATATGTTCCCGATATTTTGTCCACCTCCTGTGTTTTTCCATGTTTTGTCACACTTACCCAAGAAATACCTTCAGAAATAAGAGCATATCGGGTTTCTGAATGCATAACCTGCTTTAGGGTTGAAACTGAGTTCTGAGGAGCATGATGAAGGCATTAAGAATCTGTATTTTTCCATGAAAAACAAAAGTAAAAAGAGAAAGAAAAAGTAAAAGTAAAAAAAGAGTGAATGATTTATGTTACATGTGAGCAGCTGATGAAGATGCGACAGGAATTGAAAAAAGACCATGTACATTTCCCGCTTTTCACTCTCAACCCTGGTGTGCAAAGAGGAATAAAGGGAAGAAAAAGACAACATGTCCTGAACACCCGAAACCACACTGCTTAAAGCTGATTAAGTAGAATGTGTTCACACTTTCTAGAACTCACTTTCTTCTATGATTTACCTGATATATATTTGAACATTTTCTGATTAGTGTGTTTTTCCGAGTAAATAAATGATACCTCCACCTTATCTCACAAGCTGTGTGGTGTTGATTTAGTACAAACAATGCCAATTTCAAAAGCAGCAAGCTTGAAAATGTGTTCTATGTCACTCAGCCAGGAAACACACACTCACACTCTCACTCAGCCCTCAGCGTAACACTGAAATAAAAGAAAAGAGGGATCCTGGGCCTCCCTGTGTGTTTGTGTGTTCACAAAATGAAACTCTACTCATATCACATTTTGAAAAAGGGAGGTGAGGTTCGTAAAAAAAAAAAAAAAAAAAAAAAAAAAAAAAAAAGGTACAGAGGGAGGGGGGGGGTGAATGAGTAACAGGCAGAAAAAACCAGCAGGAGGGCATGGACAAAGGAGCTGAGGAGCAGCCAGAAAGAGGATAAAAAAAAAACAAAGAGGTCGATCATGAGGATGCAGAGACAAAAAAACCCTGAGAGGAGTGACTCAACAAAAAGAAAAGCTCTCCACTGGTGTTAATCCACGAGGCTGAAGGGGGTTGCTGGGAAGGACACGTCTCTGCAAACCTAGAAATAACTGAGTCACAGGGAGAGCACTATGGGTGGGCCTGAAATACTGCCTTTTACAAAGCCTGTTCAACGCTTTCTGTTAATAATATGCAACATTTTTACATTCAAATTGTATTTTACATGTCAAAGATATATACCGTATTTTCCGGACTATAAGGCGCACTTAAAAGCCTTTAATTTTCTCAAAAAACGACAGTGAGCCTTATAATCCAGTGCGTTTTATATATGGATTAATTCTGGTTGTGCTTACTGACCTCGAAGCGATTTTGTGTGGTACACGGCGCTC
>CALSBV010012180.1:559148-571636 GCA_943590825.1 Bovichtus diacanthus | reverse complement strand
TGAATACGCTCATTAACGTTTGAACAATGTTGAGAGTTTTTGTGAACACGTTTAATAAAGTTTGACTTATCTGACTGTTTTGTTTCGCTTAATGCGCCTTATAGTCCGGTGCGCTTCATATATGAAAAAAGATCGAAAATAGACTATTCATTGACAGTGAGCCTTATAATCCAGTGCGCCCTATAGTGCAGAAAATACGGTATATATATATATATATATACCAGCCAGTACAACGCTTGCCACCAGCAATCCACAGCCATAGTCAACAATGTAATATTTATATTTGGCTGGAAATTAAAGGGTACATTTCTAAACAATAAAAGGCATCGCTGCTCAATTCAATACACATTACAGCTATAGTCTTACTTGATGGTATGACAAGCAGTTTATGCTTACGTTAATATTGAAAAAGATCTCTCACTCTTCACCTGCTAAACGCTGCACTGTGTTCACCAGCTAGTTGCAGCTCTATCTGAAAGACACTGAAAAATGAGAGGACCTACAAAGTCCATAATAATTCTCTGTGGGTTTGTTGCTATGCGCGATCACCTTAACATTATACAGTCATTTGATCCATTGGTAATACAAACATATTGATAGGTGCAGCTATCTTTAATGGAAGATTTAAAAAGTTATTAAAAAATCCTGATTGTTCCCCTACATACAAAATAATCATTAAGCTATAAAAACGAAAAAACATGCTTACTTTGTTTAAAATAAGAATACATTTTATTTACCAGCAACACCTTACAATTAACCCTGACGCTGTTTGGGTATATTTCACAATGTTGCTAATGACAACACAACTCTGTGTCTGCTGTAAGGATGTGGCGGTGTCGTTTCCTGTTACAGTGTTAGTAACAGCGAGTTCAGGAGCAGAACTGTAGACAGAAGCTGAACACCACAGCTCTGTTAGTGCGTGTGTGTGGGTGAGACGGCTATATGACTGGTCGGAGTGTGAGAATGGAGAGAACCTCTATGTTCTGTAGTGATGGAGATGCAACTGGTGCTGGATACTAAGAGCGAGTTAGAATTCAAATCAGGGCAAGCTACTTGGATGATCACTCAGTCCAGGGTAGCCGTCACCCTGTATATTATCACTATGTAATTCTTACATTCTTGGGTGGCAGGTTTTCCACTCTGATCAAAAACATATTTCCCTTACATGGCTGGACATCTGGCCAGTCTTCAAGCCACAAACTATTCAACACCTTAAGATCTATGCTGGTTGACATAGAGCCTAGCCTAGCTTACAACAAAGACTGGAAGTAGGCTAGCTCTGTTAAACAACCTATATTTAATAGAACAGCGGTTTCATTTACATTGTGTATGACTTGTGAAATACGCAAATGTAATTTTTTTAACGCCACATTAAATGCACAAATAAAAAAAACGTGGTTTTGGAAGAAGTTTATTTTTTTTGTTCTTCACCATTTCTTGATAGACAACTGCTGGGTGCAGTGACTGTGTGCACATGCTGTTGTGACTAAGCAAAGCCCAGGTGAATCAGCTAGATAACAAGACACAACATGTAAATAAGATTGTTTTAGGTTTGTCGAAAGGCAACTCTTTCAGTTTTTGGTGGAGCTACACTGGCAGATTTCCCCACATCTTTGTGGTTTCAATGGCAAACATGCTCATTATCCAAAATGCTGGGGTGTTCTTTTAATGCTTTAATCGTCCAGCTGTTATGTACGTTATGATTATTGTATTATTGCAGACACCTCTTGTTTTCTCCGTACTCTGAATGTAGAGAAGGAGCCTTAAACACAGTCTAAAGATAGAACAAGGAGGGATGTTTTTACTTCTCACAGCAGGTCAAGTGGGTAAAGATGGTGGTGTTCAACACTTCATGAGAGATTCATTTCCAGTCTACAACAGATGATAGGGAGTAACTCTCCTTTTCTGATTTATTGTACTTGCAAATTAAGTTAGACCTTATTCACTTGCCCTCCCCTCAGTCTGTCTCCTTCCTCCTACACCAACTCCTCTCCCCTTCCATCCCTTAATTATTTCTGCTTCCTCCTCTCTCTTCTTTCCCTCCTACAGACTGTAGGGTTAGCTATGGCTCTTGTATGCAAAGCTCAGTGTGTGCATGCAAAATGGAAATACACTAAAAACACACTCAGAACTCCTGACAACACCTAACAAGTGCACAGAAAACAAGACTTGCCTGGACAGAAAATGCAAATTACAAGAATAACTAGTCATGCAAGTGGTGCAATGGGCCCAAAATAGAATGGAATGAGTTTAAATATAACTGTAAGCTAACAGCAAGTAACATATCGCCCTTTTTTTATATTATAGCTTTTCAATTTTCAGAATGCACACAGGGATATTGTTTGTAGTTGAAACTTGTTACAGATCGAAAAGCGACAAACAGGCAAACAGATGAAGCAGATGGGAGAAGTGCAAAAGTGTTCACATCGTCATGGCAACAGCATGCACACTGCAGTAGTGTCAAAATCAGTTACACCACAGAAAAGAAAATACAGTAAGTATTAATGCAATTGCAGCATGGTCCATCAAACTTGGAGGCTGGTACTCAACATCATTAGAGTAGGTATAAACCTTGAGATGACTTAGTTTAGGTACAACATTGAAATGGTTACAGTTAGGTTATAGTTATAGATTCTTACGCTAACCTTCATATCCTTGCTAATCCCACTTATCTCTGAGGGACACTGGGATCCATATGATGTTGATTATATTGGATAGAATTATTGGAGTATTATGACATTCTGAATATAGAGAAAATGCATTTACATTACTTTCTTTGCTTAAACACATTATGACGAAAGGTACATTTATAAAAAGTTTGAACACGATAAAAAAATATCATCAATTACATCATGACATGGTCAGCTATTGAGTTTAGGGTCCACACTTGCAAAAGCTTTGTCCCCTTTTGGTTTGAGGGACACTGATAAGCTCAGACAATGAAGGATAGTTTGGTTTTAATAGCTCAGCAATTTATGTGGCTTTTCCATATAATGACTTAAAAAGGTAGGGCTGGGGGATATGGCCAAAATCTTCAATCATGATATAGGTCATTTCATATCTCGATAACGATATAGCATGTTTTCTGATAAATGGTTTATTTTCTAAACATTTATTATTTATCCCAGTCTAAACCAAATAAATATAATTTCTGAATCAGAGTTGTCATTAAAGAGTGAGATAAAGTTCAACTTAAAAGGGGTTTAAGTCTTGGCTGGCACACTCCAGTACAGTCAGAGACTTGTCCAAAACCACTCCAGCGTCGTCTTAGCTGCATGGTCATTGTTGTGCTGAAAGGTGAACCGTCACCCAGTCTCTCTGTCTCCGCTGCCGAGAAGCCCACTCATAGCATTTTTTTTTGCCACTACCATGCACTGTAGAGATGGTATTAGCAAGGTGAAGAGCAGTGGCTGGTGTTTGACAGAAACAGTGCTGGAAGTTCTGCTGAGAGTATAATTTTGGTCTCATCAGGCCAGAGGATCTATTTCCCTATGTTCTCAGAGTCCTTTAAATGCTGTTAGACCAGGGGTGCCCACACTTTTTCAGCTTGGGAGATACTTTTAAAATGGCCAAGTCAAAATGATCTACCTACATTAAAAATGCTAAACATATATTTATTTATATTGTGGCAAGCGCCACGGGAAGCGAATGGATAGAGAACACCAACGAGTCAGAGACGGGAGTACGTTTTGTGTTGTCCTGTGCCACATACACCGCAAGACCCCAAGTACAACTTTTATTACCAGGAAACTACCACCCGTTAACCACAACACACCGGGGGTCCCCCACTCCGGGACATAACTCTCACCCATGGTGGCAAAACACACAAAACATGAACACGCATAATTAAACACCACTCACGGACAAATCTGCGCACACATCAACAACAACAGAACATCACAAATCGTCCAAATAACCCCAAAACCCGAACATCCCCACAAACCCCCATAATCCCTCAGGCCTCTATTTTACCCGCGTGGCTATATGTATACCTTATGTTGGTGTACCTTATATAACTGCATGAACCCGTATGGCACAATACAACTCAGTACATTTTTGGTCATTAACTTACTCTGATGACTTGCACTGAATGGAATCAGCCAGGGTTGCATAGTCCGGGCAGTAGCTGCTGGTAGCCATCCTCAAGCAGACTTCCAAATGATCATCAGTCATGGTGGAACGGTATTTTGACTTAATAATCTTCATGTGGGAAAAGGCTGACTCGCATAAATAAGTGGAGCCGAATAATGCAGTCAAGAAGGTCGCGCATTTCCTCATGTTTGGGTACTTTTCCTCTGTGAGTAAGTTCCAGAACTGTCCATGAGCCCTGGCCTTCAGCTGAATGTCAGCTTGTAGGGTCAACATCTCATCCTCCACTCCAGACGAGTTCAGGTGAAACCGTTGCAATTTTTGATGCGAGTGAATCAACCTCAGCATCTTCCCGAAATGGGTAGCACATAAATGTAGCGACTGGCTCGAGTAAAGCAAAGTCTTGAAAGCGTTTGTGAAACTCTGACACAATTGTCCCAATCTGCTCTGTGTAACGTGCACTGTCAAGTTGCGCACAAGCCTTCCTTTGCGTCTCCAGCTCTGACGCAAGGTTTTGGAAGTTCCCCAAATCATGGCGCTGCAGCTTTGAGGACAAATGTTGCAATTTTCGTTTGAAAGCATTAACTGAGCTGATCATATTGACCACGGTTTTGTCTTTTCCTTGCAGCTCTAAATTAAGTTCATTCAACATGTTGGTCAGATCGGTTAAAAATGCCAAGTCTAGCAGCCACTGATCGTCATTTAGTTGGTTGTATTCTGCATGTTTAGTGACAAGGAGAAACTCTTTTATCTCCGGACAGAGCTCTCAAAATCTCTGCCCCTACTAAGCCATCTCACATCAGTGTGTAGCAACAACTCAGAATGGTCGCAGTCAGCCTTCTCCAGATGCGAACGGAACAGTCGAGATCTGGCTCGAATAGAACAGGCGATCTTCATTGCCACATCCATTATCTCTTTCATGTTAAGCATTTTTGCGCATAATGCTTGTTGGTGTATTATGCAGTGATAATTGAGGAAGTCGGGGAAAGCATCGTCCTCCCTGCACTTGGCAATAAATCCATTCGAGCGGCCAACCATTGCGGGCGCACCGTCCGCAGTGATTGACATCAATTTGCACAGAGAGAGCTGGGTCTTCTCGATGAAGTTTTTGAAAGACTGAAAAATGTCATCTCCCCGCGTGTGTTCTTTCATGGGCAGTATTGTTAACATCTCCTCTTTTGCAGTCATATCTGTAAACACCATCCGAATAAAAATGCACAACTGAGCTGTATCACTTACGTCTGTAGACTCGTCCAATTGCAGTGAGAAACAATCGCAGTCCGCGATGTCCTTCTGAAGCTGCTGTGTCAAATCCTCGGCCATGACTTCACAGCGCCGTGTAACTATACTTCTTGATAGCTGGAGAGCTTTGAAGATAATATTTCCGGTTTGTTTTTAAAGTCCTGAAACAACGAGTCAGCTGCTTCAACAAATGCCTCTTTTATCATCTCTCCATCTTGGAAGGACTTCTTGTGCTTAATGATGGCGTGACTCACCCTGAACGATGCTTCGGTGGCTGCCTTCGCTTTTGAAGTCACCTTTGTGAAAAATGCCTGCTGTCCGGACAACCGGGACTTCAGTTCCTTCACCTTTCTCTTTCTCAGCTCGATTTTTGGAGGGAAGTCAGTGTCGTACGTTCTGTGAACTGTCTGAAAGTGCCGCTCCACATTTCCCTTCTTCGAAATAGCGATCGTAGAGTTGCAGATCAGACAAACGCACTTTGAATATGACATGGTGAAAAAAAAGTCCTCCCATTCTGGATGGAAGTTGTAAGTTTTTGGTTTCTTACTTGGTCCAGCTTCCCCACTCATTTTTATACCCTTTCTTTAGGAGAATTGTATAAATTGGAAGGCTAACTAGCTAATCAGCTCGCAGTGATTTGCAGCTGGCGGGGTTGACCGCGCATGCGTGGTGAACCGCGTGTTAGAAAAGATGAGATCTCAGACTGGCTGACCTGTACGTCAATCAAGTGGCAAATGCCATAGTGAGGATGGATGATAGGCTAACTTTTAATTACATTTTTTTTTTTTTTTTCAATGCCATGCGATCTACCCACACTACCTTTGCGATCGACCGATCATCCAAGGTAGGCTGGATGTCATATGCCTTTTACTCAAGAGTGGCTTCCGTCTAGTCAAAGGCAGTAACCAAATCAAGTTAGTAAATGAATTTAACAACCTCCACACTAACAATCTTCAAGCATTTTGTAATGTAAAAGAGCTACATTTGTCTAGTCAATACTATTACTACTAGTACTACAAGTACTAGTACTACACCAATCGAAGAGCAAGCTCATCCGACAACTTCCACACACTCAATGTAGGACAATGAACATGCATTCAACTCTCATTTGACCCATTTTAGCCCGTGTACTGTCATGGGCTAATCCCTGGTCATCACAGTTCCCACAATTCTGTTCCACAGTTATACTACACTTTGTATAAATCCATCCTACAAGTCTTTCAGTTCATTACAACTAGTCTCTGGACTTATTTATTTGGTATCCTTATGAAAAGTTACAGCAAAATCATTCTCTCTAGATTATATCCTCTGAGACTGAGAAGAGCAGATCTTATTAACTAAAATAGAGCATCTTTGACAACTCTATAGTAAGTATATATGTAAACACAAACCTTGCCATTTCAACCCCTCCTAGGCCCCATGCCTTCTCTATCGTGTACCGACATCCTCAGTGAATCGGCCATCTGGACACCAAACACTGAGGGAGTTAATGGATCTGCTGGGTTACATAAGACAAGCAGGGCCTCGGCTTTCATTATTCACCCGGCAGTCTGCTCCACACCATAAGATTATTTGCACACACACTTATAGTGTTACATTGTGTTGCGGGACAAACACAGAGCCAGGAGGAATGGGACTGAGACCCATTAACTAATGGCTGCCTGCTGAGCCCGGAGGAGACTGTAGCTACAACAGATAAAGGAAATAAAGAAAATCGAGACCCTTGCGTGCAACCATGATGTCTTGGTATCAAATCCAGCCTGGGATATTTGGGATAAGTCAACTGTCCCTCAGCAGCTCTATCATCTTGTCTGTCTGAACTGCCAAAAGTTTAAAACAAGTGTTTTTCTGGGCTGGGTTCTCTGTGGTAGCTTTACGGATGCCAGTTACATTATTCTTGATAGATGTGATGTCAATGTAGAGAGATCAAACAGGAAGTGACAGGAGGATGGTGAAACAAAGGACACACTCCCTTACTTACTTTCAAAAGACTGCTCAACATGCAGTTAAAACAGTTAACAATATTTATAGTTTTATTATTGAAAAGAGCCAAACCAACAATGAATGTATCCCGCTAACAAGTATTGTGTGTATCATTACTATGAACACACGCACACACACACACATTGAGTCAATCCTACATACGTCATCCTGCTGCCAGACACACTCACTAGAGGATTAATTTGCTGCCGAAAATAGTCCCGAACAAATGCACAATTTATTTCCATTTGTATAACGAACAAATTTACAGATGTGGACCAGTTTTGTTGGTTATGTGGTCTTGGCCTTGCATGTCGAAGTTGTTACCTTGTTAGTATCAGAGATAGAAGAGAAGCTGGCACATACCACAACAGTGAGAGACGAGATTACAAATGTAACTATAGTTCTATGAATACTGGATGTGTATTCTTCTCGGCAAAACAGCAGTGTAATTATCCTGCTTTTATCATCAGTCCTATTTATATGTTATGCTGTGAAAGCATATTCAAAATTCAGCTACTTTTTATGAAAAAATGGCAAGTAACTGGTCCCAACCAGTTAATGTTTTGTCACTTTTTTATGATAGTAAGTAAACCTAATATCAAAATGACATCTGAAAAATCACTATGGGCTTTGGGTAATTGTGATGGGCATTTTTCACAATTTACTAACATTTTGAATTGGTTGAATAATGAAAATAACTGGTAGTTGCAGCCCTACTTTTAATGAGGTTGTTTTTTTATTTACACCTGGAGAGCTGGAACAGGCTGCAGCTCTCCTAACACGGGTGAGAAAATGGATTAAAATATAATTGAATGGGTGTTGAGTTAGCCCATGTGTGGACCATGACATAATGGATAAGAACAGTAGTAGATTCCAAGGCCAGACCAGTTGGAAAACGCTGCTTTAAAACTTAGAGCAGTTAAATAAAGAACAATAAACAACTATCAATGTTGAAAAAGGTTACTTTCCCATTTAGAAGTCAGCTTATAAATGCAATCTCACTCTCAAGTGTCAGATATGATGCAATTTAAGCAAGTTCCCACCAGTACATGAAATACATTTAATTTATAAAGCCCTCAACGAGCTGATAAATAGTTAGGGAGACCTTCACACCTTAAACTAACTAAATGCTGCGGACATCCAGATGCCTGACAACATGCTATCCACCTTATGACTTAGGCAAGAACGAATGCTATGGCAACCGTGGAGTAGTTCTGGGCCATGCACCTTCTTCCACACATATACACACATCCAGACCACGCTATGTATGGCACAGTATATGTTTGTTGGCAGACTGCTAGTGTTGTCCTACAGCCTCCCTTCCCTGTCTGCGTCTCGGCCTTTTCTCTGGTTACCTCCCATGGGACTGAGGAGGGATTCCCCATCCCCACCAGCTGCTGTGCTCTGAGAGAACACACACACACACACACACACACACACACACACACACACACACACCCACACACACACCCACACACACACACACACCCACACACACACACACACACACACACACACACACACACACACACACACACACACACACACACACACACACACACACACCTAAAAAATACTGTAAATTAAAGCATGACAAAAGAATTGAGCATACTGCAGCACTATTTACCCTCCATGTGAATTATAAACCGACTTCTGGTCCCTGTTAATGCAACAATGCATGAAGATGAGCGCACTGCTCTGTCCTACAAGAGGGGAGTTTCATTCTATAATTATACAAGCCATGGCATTCATTAGCTGACACTAACAACTTGTCCAGTATTTATCAGTTCATGAAAGATTCCTTCCAGTTTCCTCATGAATATCTTTTGAGGATATCCATCTGGCATTTTATTTTCTGTGACATTTACAACAGAAGTTATTTAACTGAATTGAATGGAAACATGTTGGTTAGTGTGGGGCAATCAGAAAGAATACGACATAAGCAGAAGTGAAGAGTGAGTGAACAGGCAGCCCACATCCGCAGTACAGAGGAAATAAAACATGGGGGGGTGAAGACACACTCACACACACACACACTGCACCGACATGCATGCACGCATTCTCATTTAATGACACAGAACAGATGTAAACAACTGAGAGAGGGATACAGCCATACGTTAAGCTCAAACTGCACACACATGCGTACACATGCGTGCACAGACACAAAATCACGGCTGGCTCACCCCGACCTTTAACTGACAGTACAGTGTAGTTGTTTTAGTTTGTAGCAGCTTAACCAGAGAGCCTTTCAGCAAGAGACTTAAAACCAGTCCTTTATTTTTATTTTATTTTTTATTTTTTTAAAAAAGGGGCAGGTTATTTACTCTTTATTACTGTATGTCATTACACTTAATTTAAGAAAAAAAACACATCAACAAAATTACTTTTTCCATGGGAAACTGGAGTTCAGACTCAGCTGAAGCAGTCCTTAGCAACAGCTTTCCTTTTCTAGGTATTTGTGCCTGAAAAGCAACTGGAGGAAATAAACAGGAATTTAGGGTTTTTTGACCACAGACACTGGGTTTTAGAATTTTTTTAATAATAATGATAATAATAATAATAATGACGTGAATGAGTGAATGAAGGAATAATGACGATAACAGAGCTACGGTCATGGCCTTTAAACTGCTCAACAGAAACAACACACACACACACACTACTCTTAACAATAAAGCTGTTCTCTCTCGCCATCCCCAGAGGTCATTTGAGAATGGAGGTCAATTTATTAACTTTGTGCACATACAACATTTTCATTGCTTCTGCCACTGAACAAACTGAAACTGCACTTACATGAGCTGTTGTTGGTCCCAACAATCCCTTTTTAATAAAGTAAGAAGAACTTAATATCTAGTATATTACTAACAGGGATGTGCCAATCTCAATCTGAGTTCTTTAATATTTAGTGTCTGATATTAAAGAAAAATGTCTAGAGGACCTTTGGACTTAGATATGGAAAACACGAACACAATGCTTAAGTTCAAATGCAGTTTTCATCAAACAGCAAATACAAGGTAGGCACCTGCAAAATCTTACTGACAAACAAGCAAAGGGATACTTGTTTTATTGCTTTTTAAGCATCTCTGCTTGCATTACTCCCCGACGCTTGTTGACATATCATTAACTGGCTGCTTTATTCTACGTTATTTTGTGCCGTACACTTCACCCGCAATGCAATTTTACAGCCAACGTTCCCAGAGCAAATAAACAAAACAACACAAATGGACTGGGCATTATGTACCAAGCTGACAACAAGTTACGAGGTCCTTAAAGTATGCTTCAAACAAACCAGGTTGTACAGATTCTTACAAAAGAGGATATTGGCATAAACGTCTCTCTTTGAAGGCATTCATAGTGTCCAAGACACAAGAAAAGAGACAACAATAGTTGTGTAAAGAAAGAAAAAAAGAGAGATAGAAGTTGAAACCCCACCTACTTTCAACTTCCTCAACACACCTTTCCAATCCCTGCAAAAAAGAGTGCGGCTGTCAGATTGTCTTGTTTCGGAAAGTCAAAAAAATTATAATTGCGGGATACAGCCGCCCCCAATTCTGCTGTTGGAAGTGGGTTTCAGATGCTATTAGATTATCCAACACTGCACTTGAAGCATACTGGGGCCATAACAAATACTGCCACACATGTCAAGCATCACATAATGGATTTCAACTGGCCTCTTCTCTAAATGGGTGTCCATGATCAGCAGTAGCTAGATGAACCTCCTGAATTTGCAGCCAAAGTGCTATTAAAGCTCTCATTAATCATTTCCACTGCAGGCTCATCATTTTCCACGTAAAAGAGAACAAATCCAATCCAAAACCAAGAATGCAAATGTTATTTTGAAGGTAATTTGCAGTTGACTAGAGTTTCAGATTTAGAGCTGAATACTTTAGCCAATAATGAATTATATTAGCTTTAATAGTCAATTAGGTATTTGTCATTTGTCAAGCAAAAATGCAAGTTATGTCGTTTCCAGCTTCTAAAGATTATGCTTTTCCTTGTCATATATGATAGTAAAATAAATAATTAAATGAAAACAGCCTTCTTTTTTTAAATTGTTTTATAGTAACACAACTATTACAAATAACATTAGATCCCAAGGTAATACTAGTCCCATGCAAACAAGGCTTTTGCCTCTTTCATGACATATTAGATTTACCATAATTACCAGTTTCCAACATGGCGTTCACATCAAAATCCAAGTTGTTATTACAACTGGGAAACAAACTAGGGATTGTTCTGAAAGCTCCAATACATCAGACTTGATTCTTAATATTAAGGAAGTGCCTAAAAACCAAACAAACATGAATGCCTCGTATCAGCCAAAATCTGTCATTTAACGTAACTGAACCCAACCTTAATGGGTGGGTAGTGTTATATTGTCAATGCACTGTATAACTTTCACAGTAATGCAGCTGTCCAATGACACAAACACTCAATTAAGTCAATTAAATGGTTAATGGAATGACATAAAATCAATCCGCAACTATTTTAAAAATCAATTCTAACAAAACAAAAAAAAAAAAACATTGAAGCCTCTCAAATAAAAAAATGTGCCGTCTTTCCTTGTTTTAATATTAAAGAAAATGTTAGATTTTGGACTGTGGATGAAAAAAAGACATTTGATGACATCTCTTCAGGCCAGAAAATTGTATTCTGTATTTTTAACTTATTTCTGGTTTCAAACGATTAATTGATTAATTGAGAAAAGGATTCAGATTAATCCGTAAATTGCTGCCCTATGACAATGTAAAATATTCAATGTGGTATCCTGAAGATGAAAACATAGTATTGACTTTTGAGGTTTTGATTAATCTCTATTGTAATTTTTGGTACACTTATGTGGGACACTGAACAAAATACATTCATTTTTGGCATGTATTTGATCATATTTAAAGATGAAAATATTGGCACCAAAAGCTTCAATCCAGTAACAAATATAATTTCAAAACCCATACTTGGTCAATCTAATTATTAAAGCCTTTGCCCAAGGGTAGACTGTGTATATTCACTTACAGGCCCACAAGGTGCACACAACATACAATAGCTGGGCTTTGTTCCCCTTCAACCGCTCTGAGCTACCGGGAAACACTCTGGGGGAGGCTAGCCAAGTCTCCTTCTTTGTGTGTGTGTGTGTGTGTGTGTGTGTGTGTGTGTGTGTGTGTGTGTGTGTGTGTGTG
>CALSBV010012180.1:532398-550366 GCA_943590825.1 Bovichtus diacanthus | reverse complement strand
ACACACACACACACACACACACACACACACACACACACACACACACACAGACACACAGCACAGATTATCTTATCACGTCCTGACACACACCCTGCCTGACTGGAGCCTGCTACACATTAACACTGCAGTAAAACAGGATGAAAAGGAGACTGAAATCTCTCTGGTTTCATGACTCTTCCAACTACTGCTGATATCAGACTAAACTCTAACCTCTAGGTTACAGTTCTAGGCAACCACTGTCCCAAACCACTAATGTGGACTAAAATCAATAACACAGTCATGTATGCATCACCCACTACCTTAAAAATAATAGGTAAACTGGCTTTTATTATATGAGTAAGTGTAAGTGTAAATAAAAGTGTTTTAAATAGTTTGGGATTTGGGTAATATATGCCTGGAAATGTATGGAAGAATCAATATTATATTTGTTTTTTGAATCTCACATTCAAATAATAGGTAAAACCATTGGCTCAGATAATGAGGTTCCTGGAGCCGGATATAGGTTATAAAACAAATACCACAGATTTTGATATAATGGCTTGCAAAGGTAAATCAGCAAAATATTTACTTTACTTTATAATGACAATAATAATAAATAACGAAATAATCCTGAGATAGTGTAACTGTTTTAATTTGAAATTGATGATGGTAGTGCTGATTAGATTACTCCCACAATATAGCATTGCACCTCCATAAACTGGGAATAACAGTTTAGAATAAAATAAAAAAGGAGCCCAAAAAACAAATTCAGCTTGGAGCCGCAAAAGAGCCCTGCAGCTCTGGAAATAGGGACTATTCCCTTTGATTGTTTGGCTTTACATCATTAGGTTAAGATTTCACTCATGCATTAGACTTTTTTTTATTTGGGCACGAGAGATAGTACCATAATTAAACTAAATTTGTGTAGCAACAATAACATTTTCTACATTTAAACTTGACAAAACATATATCACTATAACTCGTGAAGTAGAGTTAATGGCTTATGAGCAAAGGCTGCATGTACAATCATGAGCATGTGCTGCCTTCATGTGGCCCCAGTTAGAAACTACAACAGCACAATAAACAGAATGTGAAAGCACAGTGTTAACATCAATGAAATTGTTAATGTATATGTAATGTAAGAAACACCTGTTCTGCTTTTTCAATTCAGGCCTTTAGTTTAGAGAATGCATGGATGGATCATGACTGTAAAAATAGGATATTCAAGTCTGTAGAAGATACAAGTGTGAACAGACTACTATAGTGATATGTGGCAGCATATCAGAAGGGTGCTTGGCAAAATACGTTTTAAATTTAAGAAAATATCATAAAGCAACAAAAGTAATCAACACATTCAAATTATTTTCAAAATGTTACTAAGGTTCCGTTGCCTAAGGACATTACGTATTTGATAAAGAAACTTTTTCTTTTTTTTTTTAACATAAAGTTGGATACATTTGCACACAAGTTGTTGATTTTTGAGAAGTGGCTGCTTTCCCCTTTTATATTAAAAGAAAAATGAATATTGTATTCTATTGTAATACTTATTTTCATATATTTTCAACATATCAACTCGGCCTGAACAACTTCAGATACAATATATTGTTGTAATGTAAATTACCTGTAAAGAAAAATGTTTTCAGAGTAACCTTTTTTTTTTTATTAGGAAAAAGACAGTGGGAATAGACTATGGAATAGACTGTCTAAATGTCGGAACTACATTATCCATCATTATTTTGAACGGAAATGTACCAGTGAGGTCTTTTCTCATTCATTGGCTGATCACCAAGGCAGGAAAGACACGACGAAATATGATTGGCTAGTGTTCTCCCTGTAGTTGCCCGGATAAAGATTGGCTATAAAGTATGGACAGTTTTTGGCTTGGGGGGTGTAGTCCAAACCAACAGTCAGTCCTCGGGAGCAGGAAACTCGATTTTGTGCTGCAGCTTCAGAAATTATTTGTGGATTTTAATTATGGTAAGCATTTAATGTCGTCTTTGCGACATATCTTAAAGGTAAACTGTGTATGCTCGTTGTTTGTTGGCAATAAATGTTAAAAGGCGCTGGTGCATTTCGGTTACTAGCTAACTATTAGCGGCTAGAGTTAGCTGTACTAGCGTATCATGCTAGCTACCTTATCAGTATTGGCAATATAATGGATAACTTTACAGAACGTTAAAGGGCGATAAAATTGCCTACACTTTTTTATGGATTATTTCACTGTAACGTGCGATTTGGCCACTGCAAACCAAGTAACTGTTAAATGTTTTCCAGGCTGGTGGTAAGGCAGGTAAAGACTCCGGGAAGACTAAGACTAAGGCTATTTCGCGGTCGCAGAGAGCAGGACTGCAGGTTTGTCCACTGAAATTCATTCATTTACTCGACTGCGCTAACGCTACCACAAGCTAACGTTAACGTCCAGACGTCGCAGAGGTTACTCAGCTGGCCGTCTCTCGCTGTCAGGCCGGTCAACCATTTGTTTTCTCTGCAGTTTCCAGTGGGTCGTATCCACAGACACCTTAAGTCCAGAACCACCAGCCACGGCAGAGTGGGAGCCACTGCAGCGGTGTACAGCGCTGCTATTCTTGAATACCTCACTGCCGAGGTAACGCTGATCGTTTATCATGTGCCATATCCCTCTTGGTAGCTGGCTTTTTTTTCTTTTTTTTTTTTTTTTTGGGCTAAGTAAATCTAAATCCTGGCTTTGTTTCAGGTTCTGGAATTGGCAGGAAATGCATCAAAAGATCTTAAAGTGAAGCGTATAACTCCACGCCACTTGCAGCTGGCCATTAGAGGAGATGAAGAGCTGGATTCACTTATTAAGGCCACTATTGCTGGTGGAGGTAAGAACAGTTTTGCACCCAATTTCTTTTTTTAAAAAGACCATTTTATTAAGCCTCGAGCTCTAATGTATATAGAATATTGTTTTTAAAAGTAACGTGAGTATATCCAATTCCATTAGTTTTCTCCAATAGGCGTGCGTGTGCGTGTCCTCCTAATGTGCAGATTTTTATTGATCAACTTAAATGGGTAATGTTTTTACCTTACCGCTGTTAATGGCTTGTTCATTGTCCTTGTTTCCCAGGTGTGATCCCTCACATCCACAAGTCCCTGATTGGAAAGAAGGGCCAGCAGAAGACTGTATAACCTGAAGTGCTCTGGAAGTCGTGCCATCTCAGGACAAAGTCTGCATCAAGTGGTTAAATGTCTTTAGATTAGAACACCGGAGTTATTTGTATGGTTGGGCTTGCATTTACTCACCTGGGGTATTTTTAAAAAGTGGCTTCAAAGAAGCTCTTTTTTTTTTTTTTTGTGTGTTAAAACATGTTTAAAAGTGCTGTTTTTAATAAAGCTCTTATTGGGCATTTGCAGTTTGTTCTTTCAGTTCTTACAATTTCATAGGCTTGTTTCTGTTATAATTGTTACACTGTAGGTATTTGCTTGGCTTCTCCAGTGTGGATGGTGTACATGTGTTTGGCTTTAGTGGTCTTAATCTTCCCAGGTTGAAAGAATCCACCTTGATCAACAAAAACCAAAGGGCAACCACAGACTGCAAGTGGAAAGGGTCATGGCATGTTTGGAACCATCTTAAATTTGCAAACCATTAGTTTCTGCCTTGTGTGGTTGCATGAATTGCAAAGCATGTTTTACATCACTTAACCACTGGACTGACATGAACTGGGGAAACTGGTCATATGTGGATTCCTAAATAAAGACTGGACTGGCACAGTCTGAATGTTTTGCATATTGTTGTGTATGGATGGTTTATTGCATGCAGGCGGTTTGACTGCATTCCTGGTTTGATAAGAGTTCAAAAATGTGTAGTATGAAGTGTATACAGGTACATTTAAAGTCTAATAAGTGACTGCACTCAACTATTAAAAGATGGGTTTCGTAATAGACATTTTCTATGGGTTGTATTAAATCTGAGTTAAGTGCTTAAATGGGAAATTAGCTGACATTAAACTTAAATATTTGGTTAGGTTAACAATTTTCAAAAACATTTTTTAACCTCAAAGAAACACATCTTAAGCCTCCATAGGTTTACACCGGAAATATTACAGAGTAAAATCAACTTCTTCAGCCATCCTTTGACCATAACGTCGGACCACCACTAGATGACACTATAACACCACTACATCTCTACTGTATTCAGTCCCTACCATACCATTACCTCAGTTATTGTGATATATAGACCCATATAACTAGAAGTCAGAGGCCATGTATTTATCAAGCATCAGACTCTTATGAGAATGAACGGCATCAGTAGTTAGGACACTAAGAAGCTTTAAAAGAAAGAATGTGGATTCAACAAATTATTACCAACATCCAAAAATGTGCATAAATCTCACTCACATTCATCCCATACTGTAGAGGGATGGAGATCTGTGGTGTGTCCAGGGAGATTTGTGGGAACAAAACCATGTCCAACTTATTGACCTTGATGACTTTGTCTTGGGTTTTCTGGAAAACAGGACGCAAATAGACCGTGACTCATCCTTTTGGTCAATTTAAAGCTGCAATAACCAACGTAGCACTTAAGCAACATATAGTGAAAGCAAGGGATGATTTTTTTAATAGGATTTCATCACCCATACATCTTTTGTGATGTAGTCAGTAGTCCGTAACGGTAAAATAGATAAGAGACTGTCTTGTTGTGTCCCCATTTTTGGGGGGCTTTATTGGACATACACAATATAAAACTAGTAAAACAAAACATTAAATGAAAAAAAGACAACTTTTTAAAAAATGAATAAAAATTGAAAAACTAGAATACCAGATTTTATTTTAAAAGTTAAATTTCATTTATTTTAATTCCCAGGTTGTAATGTGCCAAAGGGTAAGGATTTTGACAGGGTATGGTTTTCTGTGGCACTGTAGGTCCACATAAACCCCAGACACAAAAAATGAGGTTTTAAGGGCTATATCAAGATTTAGATTTTTTTTTTTCTTCCTCTCTTTCAAAATAGATACTAAATGTTTCCAAAAATAAATATGGAAAGCTAAATTTAAACTTTTGGGGCTTCAAATCAATCTCACATTATGAGTTTGGAGCTGTTCTGGAGCTTTCTTTTGTATCACATGATCATGAATGACAAATCAACTTTCGAGCCAACAGAATTTTTATTTTTTATTTAAACAGCTACATTTTTATGGCAACTTCTCAAAATCCATTCTCTTGATGAAGACCATTTGATATGATTGAAAGCTTCAGAAAGGCTGCGAAAAAGACTTTGAGGTGAAACAGTTTTGTCAACTGCTATTTCCGAGAAACTATGAAACTAGAACTCAGGGTTTCACCTTTATATAATGATAAACCTTATCAAGCTTCAAATTATTTGAGAGCTCAGTCACAATTATGAAAGAATTGGCAGTAGATCTTCTGTGAATGAAAAGCTGCCATCAGTGCTAAAGCTATAAATATTGTATCCTGTGAATTCTGTAGACTTACTTACGACTGCACTTACTTGTACTACTTGGTGAGGGCAACGTTAGCATAATGAAAATAACCCCCAAATTGTAATAAACTGTAGTTTTCTTTTAAACATTTACTCATGTTTAAAGCTGCATTCAAAGTTTGCTCCAGAGATATTGTATTTTTTTTAAATACATGTATTATTTTTCTAAGTTAAAACGTGGTGCTTACATTACCCACAATGCAACTCGAGTTCAGTTGGAAGTGTGGTACGGCGAATGTAGCCTTTAAGTCTGGTAAACTCTCTTGTTTCTGACTCCACAGCTTCAGATTGTTTTCATTTTTAAACTTGTAGTCTTGAGCCCCAACTGACGCTGACTAAAGTGATATCACTTGTGGACATTTATTAAATTTCACAAAGCTCCCTCCGGAGATACTAAAGGCTTTATAGCCTACAGCTTTTTTTTCACATTATACACATTTATTAGTGAGCTTTAGAGATGTTTGTTTTTTTGAAAGGCCAAGCTACCTGTTTGTCCCTGCCTCCAGTCACAAATGCTAACAGACTACCCACGTTCTGATTCCAGCTCAATACTCAACACACAGACATGAAATTGAAATTGGTCGTCTCATCTCGCTCTCAGAAAGGAAGCGTATTTTCCAAATTGTTGAACTATTCTTTTAACATTCTGGCTGTTAGGAGTTCTCTTCCATTTATTTTTTACTTAAATCATGGACAGCTAATGTCGTGCTGTGGGCAAGAAGAACAGAAAACTTCAAAACCTTTTTATCAAGACCAATAGGAAGGACATTGCAAATTCCTTGTTAACTTTGCAAAGTCGAATTGTTTTCTTTTCACCCTTTGTGTTAGTGAAATCAGATGTGGCATTTAAAAATAATTAAGAAAACCTTCCAGTGTGACAGAGACTTGGCTTGCACGCAGCACTGGAGCTGATCTTGCTGGCTTGTCCAAATTAATCAAACATGCAGGAGAGGCTGAGGTCCTTAACTGGACAAATAAGTCCAAACACAACCTGGGTGAACTCATCATTGTGCCCCATTTATGTGGAAATAATGAGGAATAATTAGTAAACTGATCCCATATGTGACAGCCCCAAAACTCACAACGGTCAAAATTGGTTGTACTTAATCAAAGGAAAGGGTCAGCTCAGTCTACTTGTCAGCTTTCTTGGACTGATGCAAACAGACTCTTTTCATTTAATCAAGAAGTAGTATAAGTTCTTTCATTATCTTGTTCAGGGTTCCATGGGGCTAGGGCCCTTTCCAATCCCAACATGCATTGGATGAAACAATAGAGATTGTTTTTTTCTCTATATGAGACCAAGCAGGCCTTCTTTTCAAAGTCTAAAGGAATAGTTTACCATTTCGTGAAATTAGCTTATTCACGTTCTTTCTAGGAGATGAGGATATTAATATCAATCTCAATATCAATCTGAAGCAGGGGGGAAAAGCTAGCCTGGCTCTGTCCAGGGTGAAAAAACAAACACCTACCAACCCCTCAAAAGCTAACTTATTAACATGTTGTATTGTATTTGTTTTCTCTGTACACAATCTGCACAGGTATGGCAGTATCAAATCTGGCAACCTAACTGATGATAAAACTCAGTAGTGCTGCAGCAAGTCACTGTTCTTGTTGTTTTTTAAGAAATAGTTTAAGCATGACATTTCCTCTAGAACGATAATACCATAATAATGCTAGAACATTAGCAATGTCAGTCAGTCAGTCCACTGCTTTGGTCCAGACTGAAATATCTTAAAATATATATTGAAATAACTATTTGATGGATTGCCACAAACATTTTTGTACACAAGGTCCACAGAGGATAAATCCTACTGACTATGGTGATTCTCTGACTTTCCTCTTGCGCCATGATTTGTGATTTTCATTAACAACAACAACTTTTGGATGAATTGCCATGAAATTTGGCAGAGACATTCATGTTTCCCTCAGGACGAATTGTAATAACTTTGGTGATCATCGGACTTTTTATCCATCGGCAATCAGGTTAAAATTGATTTTTAACATCTTTTTGTGGCATTTAAATTTTTACTTGTAACAACTCGTCTAACAAAGCACTCCTCAAAATTACAATTTGTAAACTAAAAAACTAATGACATCAGCCTCAGCTGTGTACTTTGTGTTTAGCAAGCTAATTGACCTTTCTCACAGCAGACATTTCTTGCGACAGTGGGAAAACGACAGGTGTTACTAATAACACTAACGATGGCGCCGTTCTACTCAAGCGTGCACTATATCAGGACCCTGTCATCAATCAATGCAAATCAAAGCAGCTAAATGGAATTCAGCCATCATTAACTGTATTATTTACACATTTGTTGTTCCTACTGTGGCAAGTCAAAATGTCTTCTGTGGGAAAAAAACCTATTAGCAGATGTTCACATGCTAACACGCTAAACTAATTGTCTAACATTATACCTGCTTAATATCAGAATGTTAGCATTGTCATTGTGAGGATATTAGCAAGCTGGCGTTGGCATTTAGCTTAAAGCATGTTTGTAGACTCTTAGCTCATTACATTTCTGTTTGATGGTGGATTAAACAAATGAGATACAACATGTTAATTCGTGACCTTTTGAGATGTTGAGCCATATTTTTTAGTTTGGACAGAGCTAGGCTAGCTGTTTCCAACTGCCTTCAGTCTTCATGCTAAGCTAGGTCTTATTATTTCCCCCACATCTCTGTTGAGGATTTGCAATCCAACACAGTTCACAGTTGAGTTTCTAAAGAAAAAAAAAAGTTGAAATTTCAAAGATTAAGGATTTTTTTTTTTTAGCTCGTGTAACTTTTGGATTCATGCATACTACAAATTTGCACCAGTTTACTTCACCATAACTGTTGTGGACTAATTATCAAGTGTCTGTATCTGGACTAAAACAGATCAAAAGCATCTTCAAAAGTCAAAATGGGTGTAATGAACTTTAAAATGTGGTCGGTTTGTGTCTGCTCGGCTATAGACAATTTGTTTTGTAGGCCAGGTGTAAACCGGGGTGCTAATGAGGCTTTCCCCACACGCAACCATTGAGTCAATTAAGAGTAGACTGAGTGGGGGAGAGTGAAGGAAGTGAAACAGCGGCGTTCACCTACCTACCTTCAGGCTGGACATGTCTCTGGTGCTCTCTGGAATCCATTAGCACATCTGGCCTCACTGGTTGGATTTAGCATTTATTTGGTTTACAGAGCTCATAACAGCTTGTCGTCACAAGTTAGATGAAGAATTTACAGTCTGTGAAGAAGACCGCTGCTCACCTCTTGTCTCTAGAAATACTTTCTTATGGCGGTTTCTGATTTCCATACTTTATACTATAAAGTACATAGTGTACTAATGTTTACAGCCAATGACATTACAGGTATGTAAGAAATAAATGTACTATATTCTACTGCATGTACAGGAAATTATGCAAGATGTGTGTTGATGGATGCCACTAAAATCTTGACAGTTTTTCAGTGCACTTTGGCACTATTAGTGGCGTTACAGGTGCACTCACTGTTTCGTTCACTTTTCACCCCAATAAAAAGGTTTTGATAATCAAGATAACATGTCCAGTTGTTTCCAACCTGTCTGATTGTCTGACTGCTGTATTATTTGCCTCTTAGGAGATGTTTCCATGTTTGCAGATCTCTGTAATTACTTTGGTGAGAGCAAATGTTACACATACATGATGGCCAAAATGACAGAAATAAGAACATTTTAATCAATATCAATTGGATGCATTTTACAGTGTTTCCTGACTGTAGACGTGAACTATACATTAGTATGAGTCCATTCCATGAAGTACTATCCACATGCTGGTCATTGAAAAACATCTCAGTGATTTCCTGTAGCCTCTCATAAGATGCTTGATGAGCAGCTTCTCTGTTTTTGGCCTCAGCACACAAAAAGATCCCAGCATGAAATATTTGGCACAGAGCGACTGTAAAAGCTTGTCAACGCAGCACCGAGCACAGTACAAAGTAGATATAATTCTGGGTTTGATAACACAGTTAGAGAGAAAATGAGGCGGCTGCAGGGAGGGCTGGGAATTTAAGTGTTTTTTTCCCCTTCTTCCTTGTTCAAGTTCACACTCGGGTCCATCTGGTGGCAGGTGGTTCAGAGCAGCTGAATAGGCAGCGGTCCAGACTCTCCTCCTCGCCCATCACACATGGCTAACTTATCAGAACAGACACAATGAAAGCAGCAACGACACTCACCGCGCCTGTAATCTCTGTCAGGGATGAGACTTTGATTCACAGATGCTTACAGCACATTTGTCGACAATTTCTTTTCCTCCATTTTCCCCTCCTTTCCTGTTGGATGCTGTGGTGGCTTGGCATTGTCTGTTGGTGTGTGTGTATGTGTGTGTGTGTGAGTGTGTGTGAGTGTGTGTGCGCTCACAGAGACGGGGTGGGCTGGCAGGGGTCACGGTTCGCCGGCCCGCCTAGATCCATCAAGAGGAACAAAGCAGGGGGAGAAGGAGCAGTGCCAAGCCCCCCGAAATCAAAGACCAGGTTTGGGATTGGGATTCGCTCCAAAAGGCTGGACCCATTTTGGTAGTGCAGGGGGTCTCAGGGAGCTGGGGGGAAGGGGGAGGAGAGGAGTTAAAAACAATAATCAAATCCACCACAGCGTCTGAGGACTGGGCCGGTTGAGAGAGCTGGCTGAAGCCTTTGCGTGCAGCATCCCTCCTCGTCCCTCCCCTTTGAAGTCTGCTTTGCTTGTGTTCTTTACATAACTTGATCTGATATTTGAAAGGCTAATTTGTATGCATTCTGTGAACGGGGCTGGAGGGAGGAAGGCAGAACCGCCTGCCACCCAGAATTCCACAGTGGAGCTGACAGGAAGGTCAACACAATTGGCCACAGGGGGAAATGGGGGACACAAGCAAGCCAAAAGCATATGATAAGTGTCTTTGAATTATTGCAGTTCTGTGCAAATTTGATGACAATGGCAAAGTGGTCAGGGGGCTGAAATCCCTTTGCAAACAGAGAGCGCATGCTTAGGTGGTCTTCATTCTGCTATCAGCTTCCCCAGCAGAAGAGACAGCACTAGGCTGCGTAGGCCAATATGAATAAACACTTCAAAGGAGCTCTGATATGGCTGATTTACATGAGCTGGACCCTCCACATTTTGTACTTTTATACCATATTTGTATGTACTTAAAGTAGGGACTGGGGTTGCTTGCAACAAGTCTTATCCTCCAGTCAGAAACATGCTATCGGGATGATACTTATACAGCACATGCTTAGTTAGACCCTCCACCAACACATTCAATGTCTGCTGCTTTATTTTTGTCATACTGTTCAGACCTTTTGTGTGAATTAATCCAACGTACTTAGTTTGAATCATTGTTTCGTTGACTTCTAAGTGACATGGTAAGCATGTGTCAAGGTCAGTGTGCCTAGATAGCACATGATGTTGTCATGGCTGATAGGTAAGTTGTTGCAACCGTCCCCAAGCTAAGCAGCCATATCAAACCGACCACACAACAGTCATTGTGGGGAACATAAAAGGATAGTTCACCCCAAATACAAATTTGGATTGCTTTTTTTTTAATACATACAGTACACAAGCTATTGTGGGGCATATAGTCATTGGAGTTATTAATGTAATATGGAGAGGCAACTGAATAGCAACTGTAACATCGGCACATTGACTCAAGGTAGGCCTATGTTGTAATCATAAACAAACAAAACTCAATAACTGTTATTTGATCAATATTACTACATAAATAAAAACTACTATCTATAGACAAAAGGAAAAAGTTCATTTGTGAAATCTAATTTCAACATCTGACTTTTTCAATTCATTCATTCAACTTCAACTGAATTCAACTCAATTATTGGACATAAAGCAGATGTATTCCATTTTTGAATGAAGTGAACAAGAAGTGTTTATGATGAATTAGAATGAAATAGCTCATCTTCTGGAAATAATTAGAAATACATCATCACAGCTAACTGGGAAGTCTGCACTTTATCTCTTCTTCAAGCAGCATACCAATGAAAGGCAAACAGCATAAATTGTAGACTGGGACATAGTGTACAATTTTTCATCAGATAATGTAAATTGGCATTGTATGCATCCATGGTGTTTTTACCAACACCTGTGTTTTTTCACAGGCTACACACGGTACTTCAGTACCACAGAATGAAACCTGTCTGTTCGTTACTTTGGTGCACTGTGAGGCTGTACTTGTGCTAACATGCTCACATTGACAATGTTACCATGTTTATTATCTAAATTGTTTACCATATTCACCTAACCTGATAGCATGCTAGCATGCTTATGCTGAAGCTAACGGGAAGGATAGTTGTTCAGGTATTTGGTCATAAACCAAAATATTGGATTTTACAGGATTCATCCTCTGGGCATCCTGGATATCTGTTCCAAAATTCCAAAGCCTACTATACTTCTGTATTTGGAAGAGAAAAATAAGGCGAACAGAAAAATTATTACTCACACTGTCTGTTGTAAACGCCCAACATCAAAGTTTACTTCCTGGTGTCATTTTTTATGTGTCATCAGAACTGATAGAACTGATACCAGAAACAGAAACACTAGAAGCCAAATTGCAGTAAACCATAGTTTCCTTTAATGTCTACGTTTGTACGTGGTTGCTTATATTCAATACAGTAGCTAGGATGTTGCTAGCTACCACTTGCTAAGATATTGTGACAGCATCAAAAACTGTCGCTTGGGTATTTCGCATGGTTGCTGAAGTTTACAAGGGGGTTGCTATAGTAGGTAGGTAGATACTAGATGTGTCAGTTTTTTAAGCGGTAGCTAGAGTGTTGCAGCAAGTGGTTGCTTAGATTTGCAAAGGTTTTTTATTTTTTATTTTGTATTTGGATGAGCTAATTCAAGACATTCAAGATATCCGTCTATAATAGAAGGAGTCTCTGTCTTGATTTTCTTGTCAACGTTCTTCTGATCAACTTCACTTGGCGGGTGTTTCGCTCAGGAACCAATGAAGTGCACATTTGGCAACACAGACAGAGCAATTTAAGAGCCTGCGTTATTTTAGAAGGCATTTTGTCAGGCTATAATTTATTAAGATTATAACTCCATCATTTAGCCCTGGAAGCTAAACCTGCTTCTGTGCAAATAATAAAAAAATTCTGTGAGCAGCCTGCCTTCAGACAGCTCAGGGAGGTGAGACGTGGAAGGAAGGAGAGACTTTTCATCAACCTTGAGCTTTAATGACTTCCTCGAGGTGCTTTTTGACTACCGTCCAGAGGCTCGGCGGGAGGGAACCCTTTCTCCTCGGTCTTGGCATTGTGCCAGGGTGACAATCAATGTCTGTGTGTCTCTTCTGTGGGAGATTATTTCGAAGGTCTCAAACAGGATGTCCTGCTGACTGGCCTGGACTCTGAACCATACCCCCACCCCCCCGGGCTCCATTCTTCCTTGATACTCCCCCCTCCCCTCCACCAGCTCCATTCTCTCAGGAAAATATCTCAAATTAATCCAGGAGTCTGAGCAGCCACTTTCTCTATTTCTTGTCTCCATTTGGAATGCCAGAAAAGTCATTAAAAAATCTAACTTTACTGGTTGTATCAGAGCATTTGGTATGTCATACAGAGAGGATGCCATATGAACAAATGAATACAGTGTGGATCCATTTAAAGGCGTAGATAGTTTTACTGTCATACCACAACATGACAATATGTTTCAAACTGAATTTTTCCAGTGTGCTGTCCAGATTGAATAATAAAAAATAAAAAAACAGCAATCTCGTGTTTCAAAAATTAAAACCGTGAGGTGCATTTCAAAGCTCCGTAAAAAAACTTGTAAGTAGGATCACTTTGTCAAACCAAAACAGTGAGAGTGATAGTATGAAACTTTACCCTGACGATCAATTGGATATCCGGCCATTCAGCTCCACTACTTACCAGATGGTGGTGCACCATTTTGTTATTGCCAACCAAAAGTGTAAAAATTATATTGAACCATTTCTATTTGTTCTGTTGATCGGAAACAACCTGAAAATGCTAACATGGACAGAACAGTGTTTGAGATGTAAAACGCCACGTGTCAATTACATGATAACAGTCAATGTTAAAATGTAGCCTAATAGCAGCACAAGAAGAGAAAAGTCATAAAGTCAGCAAACTAACTCAATGTCAGTTTCATGGTAATATCTTTTATCATATCAACATTAACTCTGATAAACCCATTGTACACTACCTGCTCAGCAACAAACAGTAGAAATAAACATTTTTTGAGACAAGCTGGTGAGCATATAGGAGCATTTAGAAGCTGAAGGAGGTGGTGGAGACCAAAACCAGAGCTTAAAGGAGATTGAGTTTTAGACTGAATATTTGACACAATAACTTCTCTAAATGAATGTTAATGTTGCTCTGTGTCCATTGGAAATAGAGAATTGTTTGCCTTAATAAGTTTATGAAGTGATAATATGTCTAATTAATCACGAAAGACACCAAATCAACCAAGGCACAGCATGTAAAATGCTACACACCACGACACGAAAAATTCATTCTGAAATTTCAGAGGAAAGTTGTGATAGAAAAATTGTCATAAAGGAATATCGCTTTTGGAGTTATTTCTTGAAGGACAACAGCCAGGTGCAGTAACTGTGTGCAGCTTAACAGAGACTTGTCATCATAGTGAGGTTGCCATGTTTGGATTTATTGTGCTTGTACAGTGTTGGAAAGACATTTTTAATATATATTTTTTTAAATTTATTTTATATGTTTACCTGACTGAAAAGGAACAATGGGTGAAGCTTTTATGAAAGATTAAGATTTTGATTTTGATGTCCCAGAAAGCATGTTCCAACTCCAGCTATTGTCAGAAGCATAAAAATATAGAGTAGGTATACCAGAGTTTATTTTTTATTACAGCACACATATACAGGAATTAGCTGTTCATGTTCATGGCATGTGTGGGGTTCATACTTAGCCTCTCATGCCATTAGCCTTGGCCTTATGACCTTTAAAGAGGCAATTTGGGATCAGTAAAAAATAAGGAGAGTGGGAGTGTTAAGGTTAAGGTTGTGCTGTGGATCATCCAAACACTGTAGAAAGACAAAAAAAACAAGTCGGATTTCCAACTCTGTTAAACTGTGTGGGAAATGTAAAATTATGTAAAATTGTGTAATTTTCGGGTTTTGCATGAGTTTTATTGGATTGTCATGGGATAATTGACTATATTTAACAGGCTGTGCTTTCATCTGTTGTGCAAAACACGTTTTCCTACCAACTAAATCATTAATATCACATCTCTCAATCAACAATTGTGGAATATTACAGACAATCCAACAGTTACACCCATTTAAAACAATCATCATTTAAAATTAATTTCACATGGAAAGGGAATTTCTGTCCCTTTTGCGTGTACAGTTGAGTGCAATTCGATGATTAATGTACTCGAGACTACAAAGACATGCACGCTATAACCCTTCTCTGCCTCCTTGATTTCTCCTTCTAGAGAAATCAAGGAGGCAGAGAAGGTTATGGCAGGCTTTGAGTGTGGCCATTTGAAATAGGTGTCCACACTCTTGCCTTTGTACTTGGTTAAGCTCGTCCTGGGGGTCGATGCAGTAGTAAATATCATGGGGTCAATTATAATCAAAAAGAAATGTCATTTTGATATTTGTTGTGGAAATATTCGCAGAGTGTGGCATGACTTGCGCATAAAATCCACAGGATGAAAATGGACTGGAAGAGCATAGATTTGCACGACTACTAAACATAGAAGACGACGGCTGAACACCTACCAACTCCTCCACAGAGACATTTTTAACATTTATCCTTAAGCCAGTTGGAACAGGTTGTTCCAGTGAAGGCCTGGTAAGATGTGTGACTGAGGAAAGCATGAGCGATTCTTCCTCGCCCACAATAAATGGGGAAACTGGATGACTTCCAACTTTTCTTCTATCAGACCACCCACTTAGACTGACATAAAAACATGTATGGCAGTTTTTGTCATCGAATAGAGGCGGGAGATCAACATTTTGATTCCAGAATCTAAAAATTCACTGTTAATAATCTTTTCACCCTTTACACTTTGATTCTGATGAATGTAATCAGCAGTGCCTGCGAAACGGATACATATAGTTTATAGTATTTCTAGGTTTTAAGCCACAACTTGCTATACAAATATTTCATACAAGGGTTTCTCCAGAAAGGGGGAATAGTCACCACACTGCATTTCTGATTAAGCCTTCGATCAGTACCCTTCATACATACAACAGCTTAATACTACACACACCCAGGTCACTCGTTTATTTAGTTTTGATAGTTAGGGGCTCAGTTTTGGGCCAATGTGTCAGTGAATCTATGATTTTAAAGTCTCTATATTTGTCAGACTGTTGCGATAGAAGTGGACTGGAGGAGGAGGAGAAGGAGGAGAAGGTTGGAGCAGGGATCTTTGTCTCAGCAACAATAACTATGACACTATGGCATCAACGTGGGTTTCCAAATTCCCAAGTTTTTAACTGAATTTTTAAAATCCCAGCAGATGCATACAAGCTTTGTTTTTGATCCGATATATATACTGTATAGTTGCAGATCAACATATGATAAATTTGCACTCACCAATGCATGGCTGTAACCAGATTTGTCAGAAAAACTGATGTTGTGAGTCCTAGTCCCTCCAATCAGCCTTCCTGCCGTTTTATAGCAACCCTAACCATAACACACCACAGAGAACAAAAAATGTACTATATTTATTTGTGTTGCCCTTAAATAGTGGAATTGTGATACTTCCAGTCTAAAACTGAATCAAAAGCCACAAGCTTAGTTGTTTTTATTTGTAGAATAACTCCCAAGTTGCTAAACAACTCAAATGTCTTCAGGTATGGATGTGTACCAATACTATTGCAGATATTTCAGAACTGGACAGCGTTGCTAAAAATAGGTTCAATGAACAAAACAAACACAAGGAGCCAGAAGACCAGACAGGTTAGAAACAAAGCCCCAGGTTAGACAAACTTATCTGAGAGATAAAATCAAGTCAAATAGGGGCTTTAACTTGAAAAAATATTTTTGAGTTTCAAAAACTGAGTTTGTGCACCACGATAAAATAATGTAGAAATCTGTGCCAAAAAAAAAACTCATCCACCAGTGACTTAATAAATCATCTGTACATCATACAGAATATTTATTGTATGTCCTCAAAATACACAATAAGACAGAACACAGGGTAAGAAAAACCCTTTAAAAAGGTCATTTGGAAAGGTCTGTTTACCATCCTGAACTTTAGTTTATCAGACTGGCAGATAAGTGTCCTCTGTTACAAATCAAACAAAGGCATTCTCCTTGGAAAATTAATGCTGAGCTTTGATTTAACAACTCAAACATCCACAAAAATAAATAAAAGATCTTTTTTTTCTTTCTTCTTACACCCGTAACAGTACCTGTCAGCCCAAATTCCCATTTGCGTTCTCTTTTGTCAAATTTACCCAAAATATTTCACACATTCCAGAAATGCAGAACACAGAAGCCATCTCTTTTGTCGTTTCCGTCACCACAAAGAGAGTTTGTTCTTCCTTTCCCTTTTACAGGGCTTGGTCTGTTCTACAAATCCATTTCCCTGGATGGCAAAGAGTTAATGATTTCCTTTCAATCATATTCTGTAGACAAACATTAGTAGTATCCTAAACCAGCTGGTTCTATTAACTATGCTTTTGGCATGTTCCATTGGCCCTGTAGCAGAAAATGAGCCAACACAACAAAGCTTTCTTTACGTTGCAGCCAATGAGCAGGTCGGCACATTATTCCTGGATTTGGTAAAAATTTATTTTTGATTCCATCATGAGAACTTCCACTTTAGTGATTTGTGCTCAGCTCACTCCAGCAGTCACTCAAGTCTTACTTTATACAGTGTCAAAATATGGGAATAAAAAACTGCCAAATGATGTATGAAATGTGGTTGTGTGCTCCAATCCTCACAGCTAGAAAGCCAATCTATGTGAGTTTGTGCATGGGGAATACAGATGTACGCATTAGTGTAATGAGTTTGCAAGTCGTGTTAAAAATAAATTCAATAATAGAAATACATCTTTTAACAAGAGCTTTTTTTAAGAGGAGAAAAAACTAAATGTGGTGATTTAAAGCCACCATGTTTAGGATTGTGATGTCATAATACTCCCTTTAAAAGTTTTTTTGTATAAAAAATAGAATTCTACACATAAGGCCTACAAGTAGTTGCTAAAGAATCGCTGCTTCTAGCTCAAAATCTGATGCAGCAAAGCTAGAGTAGTGCCTGCACACTGAAGGCTTTGAGATAGAGAATTACTTTGGTTTGGATTCTTACAATTTTTCTTCTGCAAGGCTGTTCTTTTATGGATTGGAATATAAATGTATCAGCGTCACCTTCACACCTGCTGTGGCAGTTTTTTGTTCCCATTATAATTAATTATTCAATATGACATTCAATTTCAATTCAAGTCAGCGACAAATCAAGTGTCCTCAGTAATGCCTGTTGTGAAGTGCTTCAACAAAGTCTCATTCTGCTGTTTTTTTTTTTTGTTTGTTTTTTGCCACACACACACACACACACACACACACACACACACACACACACACAC
>CALSBV010012180.1:521679-532388 GCA_943590825.1 Bovichtus diacanthus | reverse complement strand
CACACACACACACACACACACACACACACACACACACACACACACACTTCAATAAATAAGACTTACAATGTTGTAAGGCAATGTTGACCATGCATTTGTCACAATGAACAACAAATCAGGGAACATACATGGTAACAATATGCACATTCATTAAGAGCAACAAGGTCGCCACTTCCCACTTGTTTTGTTTTTAGAAATCAAGTGAAGTTTTCAAGGCTTTCTGGGTGATCCTGATCCACAGGGCTCATCCCCACAACACCTGGCTCTGGTTTCTGCAGTGGGACCACCTCTTCAGAGAGCCCAGTCCAACCAGCAGGCTGGACACACAGCAACTGGATCCAGCCACAGTGGGGCTTTTGCATTGCATCCAAAGTTGGAGTTTATTCAAGAAAAATCTAAAGTCTACGTGGAGACAGAGATCCAGCAGCCAGCTGCTCAGAGCCTCAGGACAGTCCGGAGGTTTCCAGGTAACTCTGGAGTTTTCTTACTGTACTTCTGTCCAAGGAGCAAAGGTCGAAGTCAAAAGTCGTGTTTGTGATGTGGAAGTGTCCGGTCTCCTCAATGAGGTTGACAATCTGGAAAACAGAGAGTACTATGGGTAACTATTTATATTCACATGTGGAATCAAGGCTCTACATATGCAAGTCAAATATCTGCCCAGGCTAATAGTTCGACTAAAGAGGTTATGGTTAACCATAGGTTATGGTTAATTAAATATGAAACCAAAGAGAGAACATTTCAGGAAATAAAAATGACAGCCCTTTTTATGACAGAGTAGATCCAAGTCAGACACTCAAAAATTCCCTCTCCATTCCACTTTTGGTGGAAATTTGACCCATTTGCTCATTTTCATTGCAGTTTAGGATTCGTTACAACTGGAAACAACTACCAAACTCATGCCATGCTCCTCTGTCTAAAGACCAACCATCTGCTTTACAGTGCTCTCTCTGATACAATATGTGGTCCCCACCAGTGTGCAGGAGAGGCTGTGAGTTAATCATTCCCATCTCTTGTAGCAGGAAGTGGAGCCACTTGGTGAACTCCGCTAGATAGGCTCGATTACTGTGCAAGTTAAAGCTCTGCACGGGGTGGTGCCGTTTTGGATGGGATTTTATCTTTCCTCAGAGCCAGACGCCTTGTTAGGAGAGTGAGGCAGAACTTGGCACCCACTGCTCGGGAGATCCACCAATACGTCATATAATAGGCCTCGAGAATATAAGTAAGAAACACGCAATCTCTTAGGAGAGAGGTTAACCAAATAATTCATTGCTTCCAGATGAAGCCGCAGATTACAGAGGATCTGTGACAGATCACAGCTCCTCTTCTAATCAAACACAACAATATGGCTCACTAATAGCACTGACACATGGTGCTATTATGCTGAGATCTGTGAAAACTGTGTGAAGCAACTCAATACATTTATATATAAAAAAAGAAAAAAAAGAATCATCTGGAGCTTGGTAGTTCAGTGTAACTTTTTCATAGAAAATAATGAAGCAGAAATGTAAGTCATACTATTAAAGTCAAAACTAAATGAAATAAAACATTTTTTATGAAATGTGTTCAATGTTTGTCCGTTTATAGAAAATCGTACCAAAAAAACAAAAAGACTGTATTGGGACCCGACACAAATCACAAATGTCAAAACATAAATTGCGGTTCCCAGGATTTAGCTAGCGCTAAGGATGGAGTCAACCAACAAAATTGAAAAGTTAAATAACGCCGGCTGCACAGTCCTGTTCTGAGCTGGTGTCTCAGCAGAACTCTGTTAAAAAAGAACAAGGAAAACAACAACACACCTCTAATTACTGACCAAATGTACCAATAAAATTAGATTCACCATCTTTTCTGAATCTTCTGAAACACATAATCCACCAAAGACCATGTGTTTAAGTATTACTTTAATTCTATCCAGGTGTTCACGCCTCTTCTCACCAGACACCACCATGTTTCTCATTAACGTGAAATGGAGAGAAAGAAGAAGCAGTCTGGCGAGACACCCCTTCTACACAACGCAGCGCTTTCTACAGATACTGTAGTGTCTTCCTGATTTTAGTAGCTTTTCACAGAACTTAATTTGAAGTTTTTAAGTATGTTTTTTGAGGCTTTTTTGTTTTGGAAGCCAGGGGGAACGGGATCAAGAAAACTCTACTCTGTAGCTTCTCATCTCTGCTGCAGGCAAACTGCCAACAGCTTGGTTGGATATTCAAGTTGCATTGTGGGTAATGTCGGTGCCAATATTTGACAAGGAAAAAGAACGTGTGGAATAAAGAAAGACTCTCCATTGGGAGCCCTGATAATGTTAAGTGTATTGTACATTTTTGTACAATGAAATTTGTAGCTGAATTAGATGAGGCAGGCTAGGTGAACAATGTGCACCACAGAGGAAATGACAATAGTCACCAAGTAACAACTTACACACTGATGATACATTACAGCTCATCATCAGGTACACATACACACCTGTTGCAGTATATGACCTTCTCTTAGTGTCATCAGTCTTTTGTGCAGTTCCACCAGCTCATCCAGGTAAGCCTGGGAAACACACAGCAACATGTTGTTAGATTTATGACTTTCATTTGGAACTTTTACACAGAAACCTGGTGTAAGGCATAGTATAATGTGCCTATAATGCGTATAAACATTCACACCAGATTCGTCCCAAGCTGAAGCCTGCCACACAAGACACATTTTTGCAACAGCTATGGTTCGATGGTTGGAATTCTCAACGTCTTACATTCTGAAATATAAATGATATATTAACTACAAAACCCCTTTTTTCAATTTAACAAAAGACGCCAACATTTTTTTAAATATTAAATGTTATCGAACACAAGCAGTTATACAACACCAATAATACATTCTAAAACTGGAAACATTTTTGATTTAAATTAGAATTAAAAGCAAGTATATAGAATCATGTATCTAACCAGAGAATGGAGCCAGCTTTGAGCCAATGTTTGATACTGACACATGGACACATTTCGGTTGATACCAACCCCTAAACATACATCATACTATAGAATTAGACCAAATCTTGGAAAATGTATTTTCCGAACAGAGCTGTCAACTGCTGCAATACTTACACTGGTTATTTAACTACACTGTCCAAGAGGTGTTTTCTAAAGGATTTATTTTTCTGTTTCCCCTTTAAGTAGCTTTAAGATAGTTCCAGCTCATCATTGAAGCTATACGATGTTTACTCAGAGTGCTATATACAAACCGAATCAATTTGTATCTTTGAAACTCTATTTGAACACAGCATGAGAAGGTGCTGGAGAAATCAAAGCATATAAACTAATATAAATTCTATAATAACTATAGTTACCCATGAAGTAGTTCTATAGGGGTCAAAGCCAAGCAGTGTCAGATCCAAGTTATAGTTAGGAGCAAGGATGTGAGGTCAGGTTGGATGAAACATGTAATATACTGAGCCAGACTCATCTGTTTCTGGCAATATTTCCTAATCTATTTTATATGGGCTGATGTTTACTAAAAAACAACACAAAAAAGCCTTGTGTACCTTGTCACAATCTATGTTTTTGTTCTTGTCCTGCTTGGTGGGACTCTTCACTTCCAGTATCTGACAGAGGACAGAGTAAATGCATCCAGTCAATGTCACTCCGGTTGACTTGAAGCTACATACATTAACACCTGGGTTCCCTTGTTTTATATAAAATTACACAAACAACATAAAAAATATGATATCACCATACCTGGTTATTCGTAGTCTTTAGTAAGGGCGGGGCTTCATTGCGGGATGGTGGCGAGGGTGAGGAGCTGTCACTCTCACTGCCATCACTCAAACTGACCCTGGTGGAGAAGAGACAAAGAACAAATGCTTCAGTACATCAAAAGATGCATAATAGTTCTTCAGTGAAGCTGCCATAGGTCTAATTGTCCAGGAGATGAAAAATGACGGCCTACACAAATTTTCAAAAACTGTATACTTCCTTTTGTGACAGTGATTTTTTTGGAAATCATTTGTAGATAATAAAACCAGATACTAAGGTTTTTTGGGTAACCCCAGTAAAAATCAAGCTGCATTCATTGAGAAGTATAATATTCCATCTCCTTTTAGCTCTGGTTTAGTCTCCACCAACTCCTGAGGAAACTACAGTATCTGGATCTTTAGCTGCTTAATTCTCCACTAGCTAGTCTCCAACGGTGTCTGAATGCAGTTTAGTGCCGAGCAGGTAGTGTACAGTGGGTTTCTCAGAGCTTTTTCACTGGAGTTTGTAAAAACCAAAACAATGAGCTAAAAAGTTGGCCAAAAAGATCTGTAGAGCTGATGTAAGCTGCAGCGTTTTGTGATAATTTTTTGTGGGTTCATCACTTCAAGTGACACGGTTTACATTACACATCTATCCATTGTGAATATAGAAATATTGATTAGTGCAGATTTAAAGTTAAAACCTTGCAGATCTCTGTTTTATTCTCTATGGCAATGAATGGTAATTGCAGGTGTGTTGGCTCTCACGTCCCAGAGTGATTTTTGCCTGTTTCTATGATTACGGTTTCATATGCGTGTTGCAGAGGTCCATCACCAAGCTGGCCTGTTGTGACCATATACTAACCTGCGTTGGTGGTGTGGGAGATGTGTGTGTGCTGGTCGCTCCATGTCAGAGTCCATGTCATTGTCGTCGTCGTCCTCTGAATCTTCATCGTTGTCATCGGAGTGCAGATCCTGCATGACTGACTGCAACGGGCCCAGCACTGTGTGTGAGTGTGACAGAGAATACGACAATGTTGGAATTGAGATATTTTGTCGTTCAAAGCACAAGTAAAAACATGCATAAGGCTGCGGATCATGCTGCGAGGTGGAGGGATGGTGGGACTGCAGAACTGCTTCGGGTTTGATTGCAGTAGGTCCAGGGACCTTTACTTTTGAAGAATAAGGCTGTTATTCTATACTTCAACAAATCCCACAAAAAGACCAAAACCAACAATGTGTTGGTCCGTCTCTCTGACTCTCCTACCCTGTCAGAGACTATTTTACAAGGTTTAGTTTCTAAATTACAGTTATTTAGTTGACACATTTTTTGTGCACTGCAGACAGAGTGCAGGTCTACTTAAGCAAACGGAGACACTACAGACAATACCAATGTTAAATAAATGTTCATTTAGGGCCAACATTTTTATGTCTTTTTTTGTCATTATAAAAATTGTTCTATTGGCCATCATCTGCCCAGCTTTAAGTATCGGCATCGGCCACTAAAAAACCCATATCAGTCGACTACTAGTAAAAATTCCATAATAATCTTTCATCATATTATAATTCAAGTGGTCTGAGAGAAAACTAGACTGCACTTCGTCTTGGCTCTGTTTTCACGCTACCGAAAATCTAGCCTGTGACAGGAGGCTTTGGTCATTTCACAGGCCATTTCAGAGAGAGGGCTCCTATTAGCTGTTCTACATCCATTCATTTCTGTGTCATGCCAAATATTTGGTCCATCCCACGAGGAATTACAAGACACCACTATTTTACACATATCTTCCGGTCTTGCGTATAAAAACTATTTGGAAAAGGAACAAAAGAAACAAAGCAGTAACAAAAAAAACCAAATAAAAAAAACAAAAGCAGCTGAACTACAAATGCAGACGTGTGTGCACGTCCCTTCTGATTGTGAAGGGCCTGATTCAACGCTGGAATATTTTTTGCCTTTTTCAGAAAAACTGCCTACTCTGTGGTACCACTTGAATCCAAATATGCTGAAAGGTTATTATGGAATTTTTGACAGCAAAAATAAACTGCCTAGTCCAGCTTTAATACACATTTGGTGCAGTTGTGATTATTCCTGTATACAGTGTATGTGGGATTAAGTCAAAATAAGATACAGTGAGTGTGAGTGTGTTTGTGTGTGTGTGCGTGTGTGTGTTCATGGTAATAAAGAACATGTCAGCAGTGTGGCTCACTGATGTGTTTTTATTAGTTTTTGGACAACAATGGAGGTAGTCACCTCAAAGATAATTAGTGTGTCCCACATCATAAAGTGAAAGAGGACATATGTACACATGGTGTTGGATCAGCAGTGGTGGGTGCTCTGAAGTGTGGTATCGTAGTACCAAACACCCGAAAGAATACCAACGTTTTCATGTATATACACAAGCTGGAAAAATATTCTCCATGCAGAGCAGATTTGACAAGGGATCTGGGGCCTCACAGGAAATGTTACCTGTGTGGGTGGTGGCAGGAATAGCCACCCTTTTCCTGATGATGAAGTCCACCACTGCATCCAGAGAAAATTACAAACACAAGCAGAGGTCACCCTCAAGAAAAGAAGCCCCCCAAAAAATGTTCCATATTTTGGAACAAACAATACATTCTAGACTCACCTGGCCCTCTTAGACTATGTTCAGTCCTAAATTAATTCCAGAGTTTTTCTTTAATTGTTTTGGACATCATTTTTTTAAATTAGTTATGATAACATTCACTCTTTATTTTCACAGATTTAGATCTTGCAGTAGCTACAGATTCCAAAGGGGAACATACACAGTCAAACAGGTTTTAAACATATGGCAGGTCAAAGCTGAATGAGGATGATGCTCTGTAATACAACTGAATTTTCAATTTCAAGTAAGGGAAGTTTGTTACACTGGAAAATAGTTTCAACCCGATCTGGTGATTCATGTAGCTCTCTACCATCAAATAATATGGCCACTGTTGGACAAAAATAAAAGTTATAATTTGATAAAAGGTCATTCTTTTTACATAAAATATTTTTTAAAAGCCCATACTGTAATATTACAATTTTTTCTCATGACCCAGTAATTTAGAAATAACGGCTTCATCTCATGATATTAAGGCTTTTTCGCAAAATGACATCTTTATCAAAACATTACGACCTAATTGTGGAAAAGTCTAATAAAGCTCTGCTCGGTTAGAGAAGAAATCAATGTCCGTCTCAAACACTGAGCTTCTTTTATTTATTTTTGACTGAAAAAAAACTATGAACTGAAATTATTATGCACGTTTCAGATAATTACCTTGTCGTTTGTGGTGTGTTGGAGCAAAGCCGGAACTGGAGCTGGAACTGGCTGGACTGGGCTGCTCGGACTGGGAGAAGGAAGAGGAAACAAACAGTGAGAAATAAGATATACATGAAGTAGAGTAAAGTTTGATCAATGCAGTTTTTTTGACAAACATCAACACCATTTTATATTTGTGCAAATGTTGACATATGACCACTTTCATACTATAATATATTAAGTATTATAGTACACGCTGTGTTGTCTTCGATCTGCAAGCTCCGGTAAGCTATGCTGTCTTTGTGAGCATTGTTGTTTTTTCTTCGGACACGCGGAAGGAGGCGGGGGTGGAGAGAAAAAAAAATAATAAATAAAAAATACTGGGAAAATCTCTGCTCCTGCTTTTTATTTGGATCATGAAATCAAAGCCAATTTCGATCGATATGCGATTTAAAATCAAAATCGTGACAGCCCTAGTGAAAACGCTTTTAACAAGTCGTGAGATGGCACAGTAGTCCGTCTTTGTCAGCAATAATTCTTTGAAGTCATCTTGGTGTGTCGGAGCCCTGAGCTAGCGTCCAACCAACAAATCCACAATGCTCTATATGCTCCATTTTCGCTCTACTCCTGGCTTCATCTGAAAAGAGCCAGGCAAGTTTTTTTTTTTTTTTTTTTGTTTTTTTTTTACTGCTGGAGTCTCAGGTCTACATCTCGCATCATAAATCACTGAGTCTAATGATGTGCCACACACATGCAGCTCACTACATTTTGTGTGGAATGCCAACGTTTAGCATCATGTATGTGACTGCACTCATATCCACAATTTGTGGGTGGTGCAGGGATGTGCACCACCAGAGAGCCCTGAATTGATTCCTGCTCTGGCTTGTTGTCGGTCCGAACACAATAATTGCTTGCTGCATTCTGACTCCATTTCCGTTAGAACAATTGTTTTTGTTCTAATATTTTGCAATAGATTGCATGACATAGTATACGACATTAAACAAATGGCATATATAAATATTTTTTAGTCATATATTTTTAGTTTGGCAATACTGAGTTTTTTTAATTTTTTAATGTCTTATACCTAACAAGCTGGTAACACTGTCAATTTCAATATTTAAAGAGCAAAGAAAATAGAGTAAGAAGAATCAGCAGAGACTTTGAATCCACCAGAATGAGCTGCTTGTTCAAACAGCCACAAGGCCAATACATGCACTTTTAGAAGTGATGTAGAGAGTCTGAAAGTGGTGAAAAGCTCCTTTCAGATGTTCACACAGATAAGTCATCCAGTTTTTTTAACTTTTAGACACCGCCAACCCATAAGGATGCTCTGTGCATTGATCCCAGGTGTGCACAGGTGTGAGAACAGGCAGAGCTCCAAGTGCTCCTCAGATTATTTTCTCCACATTCCTGACATTTGTAATTCTGACACTGTTTTTTCACTGCCGAGTCACACAAACCGTCCGTAGGCTTTGTCAGGACACTTGCAGAACAGCCAAGAAAATATCTGTTCCTATATGGTTCATTCCAAAGAAAGTATCAACACATTTTTGATAACAGTCTTCCTTGTGTGAATGTTCCAACAAATGACATAGACTAGCAAACATCAGAAGACAATCAAGCCTCATAATATACTTCCTGGGAACCTGACTTTAGCCTCATGAGTACTTTTAAAACAAAGTGGAAATTACACAGCACAGTAATGTAGCACAATTTATTTGTACACACTGTACATTTTGTTCACTCCTTCAGGGTATCAAGAAGGACTTGTGATATTAAAAAGGCAAGGAGAGGGGAAAACCAACCCCTTTAATTTAATCCATTTTGAGACAGTCACAATTGCACATTTAAAGTAGCCATTAGACTTAATCATAATTAATTAAGCTTTCTCCTTAATGAAATTCAAACATGTCGAACTCCTGACTCTACCCGACTCCCAGAGGAGTTAAGTACGGGTGTAAGGAAATGAAATGTCTTACATAGCATGTCTTTTAAAAAGACTCAGGCTATTAGGAAACTCAAATAAATGGCAACAAATATATTCATGGTTTCTGATTGGTTTAGCAAATTAAATTTAAGATGAATTCATTTAAATTAATTAAATAATTAAAGTTAAATACTACATAGAATTAAGTGCAATACCTTTTTCATGGTCATACCTGTCAAAGTGACAGAAATCCAGTAGGGACAAAAATGCCTACAATTATTTAATAATTTTTAAAAAATGATCTTGCATATCAAAACACATTCTTGTTCAAATCACAATATAGGAAGAAATGTATGGATGTTTGGAAACTCATTTAACGCAGGAGATAAAATAAATTTAAAAGTGAGCAGTTGTGTAGCCCGTTCTACACTGGCCAGCTCTGATCACTTTGATACAAAGTCATTTGTTGCTCGCAGTCTGCTTCAAACAGAGCTTTTAGATGTGTGGACAGCTCAAACATTTCAACAAGGACGCAGTGTCAGTGCTCAGGGGAAGCAGACTTGTGTACAGATGAAATAGACAGACTCAGATGTGATCATCTTTTTATTTGTTGTTGAGCTCAGAAGACCTTTGAAATTGATTGCAATTCACTGCTCTTTCCCCATCTTTAAGCCTTGTGGTTTGGGACAACAAGGGAGGTGTCTTACACATTTGGCCACAGTTGTGTAGTCCATGGAGTTAAATTAATTAACTTATCAAGAGCAGCATGTCTGTATTTGCTTATGTTTTCTGTGTGTTTATTAAGTTGGCTGTGTTATATTTAACTGCAGCTTTTTCCAAATTGCTTTGCGTTTGTTATTTTACTCAATGGCAAGTTTTCTAAAGTTGCAGTGTGTTGAGCTTTCTAAGCTATCCACTAGCCTTTGCTATAAATCCAACATATAACATATCTGAAAAATCGCATTGATGCAATGATAATACACAAACAATATCACCCTAAACAGTTGTGCTCATTGGTTTGCCATCCAATACAATTCCACTGCAGTAGGTAAACAAAAAACATCCGTCACAAGTCGTGCCATTTTATCTTGAAGTTATCTCACTATTTTCTCCCCACGACAGGGACGATTTCCTGGGACTTCATTTGTGCACAGCTCAGGAGGTGATGCTGAACGCAAGTTTCAGGTACTTTCAGGGACTGTCAAACATGATGAGTCAAGCACATGTGATGTCACAGAAAAAGGACGAATACAACAACTACAACAGTAACCGACATTTCCTACTGTTACTAGGTCTGTCTTAACCATGGCAGCTTATCCTTAATGAGAAAGAACAACAATGAAGTACAGCTGCAACATTTAGTTGATCAACAGAAAATAATCCAATTATTAGCTGATTGACACCAGTGTTCTGCATTAAGGCTAATCAAGTGAAGCGCTGCATTCACTTGGTACTAAAAATTTCTGTTTTGTTTTTGAAACCCATTAACCGGTGACTAAACGGTTAATTTTTAAGAAAAAATATATCCTGCAAACTGACGTAAAATGCATGAGGCGCTTTCCTTTTACTCCAGCGCTCAATTGACTCAATGAGCTTTGGCGCCACATTTTGAAGTGCTATATCCCCTGTGCTGTCAGTAAAAGGAAGTAAATATTGAAAGGGCCTACCACGTGCAGTATTGCCCTTCATATTAATTTTTTTAGAACCCATCTCAAACAATGGCTTAAGGAGAAGCAAAAGTGTGATGACTTTTATCTTGACATGATGGACAATGTATTTTGTATTTGTGTATTATATATTTGTAGTAAATTAT
>CALSBV010012180.1:507420-521669 GCA_943590825.1 Bovichtus diacanthus | reverse complement strand
AATGATATAGACAGACATGTGTAACTGATCAGCGATGGTGTTGCCTTTTTAATTGTGTGTATTTGAAACGTCCTAGTTTGTAAAATGTAGCTGAACTGCAAAGTAGATGTCAAAGGTTTACGTGCTCCTAAAAGCTCAGGATAAGGGAAGCCCCATAGTGCCTGCTGTTAAGTTCTTGTAGTGGAGGACTACAAGAGATGTTACAGGTACCAGGTACTGTGGTATAAATGCTCTCCAAAAATCTCCATTCTCATAGTGGTATAATGTTTGTGACCCACTCAGATCAACGTGATGTGTGCATTTAAAATGTGTCATTCTACAAGGAGTTTAAAATGCAATTGCTGTTCAAACCCATATTTATATATATATATATATAAAAAAAAAAGGAAGCCGCAAACCAGAGCTGCTCAAGACAACAAAGTGGCAAGAAGTGACCCCCAGAAGAAACATGAGAGAAAAAGAGAAGTGAAGATAAAAGGCAGAGTGACTTCAATGGCTGTCACCTCCTGACAACAAACAACACACAGCTGGTCTGTTGGTTTATGGGACAGCTTCTTCAGAGTGCCATAAATCTTACCACCACTCATTTTAAGGGCTTTTGTCTTTACTCAAAGCCCCCAAAGCTGCCCTCTTCAAAGACAATAAATAGTCTTTAGTCAGTTTGTTGACATCAATCTGGCTTCTTCTCTTAACTCTTGGCACAGTTAGGATAGCCAAAAAGAAATGCCAGCAAACAACACTAAACTGACCAAAACCATTTGGTTTGCTTGTCTAATTCAGCAGGGGCTGTCCAAACAAAACTGTTTTAATGTGAATTAAGAAGCCTTTCAGTGTGACACTGTAGATTTCAACAGTGAACTGATTTACACTGAGATATTGTGGTTTGCAACACAAATGTATCGGCTAATTTTGACTGTTGCTGCAGTTAACCTATTCATGGTTTTCTCAAATCGTTGCTAGAAAAAATGTGTATTTTACTCAACTTACCAAGACCCAAAGACACTAAAGGGAATACTGGGATTTTCAGGTTGTTTCCCTTGATGTGTAAAATCGGTAGATTTTCCCTTTAAGTGAAGGTCATATAACTTAAACTTTAATTTTTAATTGTTTCTATTCATTTATCTTTTAAAATGTTTACGTTATAGCTGAACAGAGATGCTCATTTCTCTCAAAATGAATAACAGTCTTTAAAAAAAAAAGTCAATTAAAACAGTTTTGTAGTTACTTTCCAAACACTCAATTAAACTTGTCATCAACCAAAAATATTGCAAACAATATTAATCAGTTGTCCTTGAATTACCATGCATGCCATAAACAAACTTTAAGCAATCTACAACACACTTCTCTATGATGATGTGAATTTTTATAAATAAGGGCTTAGGTTTACACAGACTTGTGCAGGTGACAAATCACTCAGCCTGTGCCCACATCCAGTGTTCTAAAAACAAGGTTCTCATGCTAACACGCCAGCCTGCTTTCCCTTCATGTCATCACCTACTCCACATTTCCTCCTCTCTGCTGTTCCTGGCGCAGTGCTCAGAGGAAAACACTGAGATCAAACAAGTGGTCACATGAGAAATGAGAGCGGCGCTCTGTGTAGGCCCGGCGCTTGGCCACCCGAGTTGCTAGCCTGGGGAGAATCAAACACCTGGCATTTGTCACCCCACATCCCTTTTACAACCAACTCGACCCCCAGTCTCTGTATGGGAAAACTTAAAAGGCATTTACATACAGAGCAGACAAAAACACAGGTTCTGCGAGAGCTAAGTAATAACTCCCCTGGCTAAACAAGCTGCCCCTACAGAGAAAGATACATAAAGACCCACACTTTATACAAGCTTTAGAGAATAGAAATAAAAATACCATGGCATAAAAGAAAACTGCTCAAAGCACAGGGATTTAGACTTTTCTTCCACAAACGCTCACCCTTTTCCTTCTTTCAAAAGCTAAAAGGATTAAAGGGGAACTCTATGCTATTCACTGCCGTGTCTCCCCTTTCTCCTCAGGTGTTGTAAAACCATAAATCTTTCTTTGGCTTATTTGGCTTTAAAACAGCCCTTCTTTATGGGGAGGTTCTCCACCAAATGTGCGTGGACCAGGCAACCCAGTCAAATGTCAGCCTACTCATGAAAGGAGCCACTGTAGCCATGACGTTTTTCTAATCCTGCTCCTGATGGAGGTACAGAGGAGTAATTTCAGTTTGTAAGTAAGTACATGCTACATCCATATTCAATTACTTCCAATACAAAAGCACTTTAAGTGTACAAAAATCAGTTATTTGCTGTTAATAGGGAAACAAAACTGCATCTTGTAAATATCTTACTCTAGTTTTGGGCACTTCCTGTTCAGCCACCCAGATGAATGCAGCTGAAGTAGTTATTGGTGCCCACCCCTTCTTCTAATTCCCCTGCCTAGCCCCCCTGGAGTCCACCAGACTACCATTAAAGAAGATTCTCTGTTTGACATTTGATTTTACTGCCCTTCCATGTCGAGGAAGGACTGACCACAAACAAATCCTTCCCTTTAAAGCCTAGGAAGAATTGGATACCTTTCCACAGCCCCTCCCTTCCCCACTTTTTCCAGCAAAGTGCCCTGAAAGTTCAAATCAGTGAGTCCAATGTGCTAGACTTGTACAAGGGTCAGACAGCTGCTTCTTAAACCTCTATGATGACAAAAAGGACAAGGGTCTCCTTGCTGCAAGTGTACACAACAATTAAAATCAGGTCAAATCTCGAGGTACGAGAGACCAACAACTCTTATACTCATGGTTGCGATAACATTTTAAAGTCCAAAAAGAGGTTTTACTTACATCTGATTTGGTGGACTGGTCCTCCATATCAGAGTCATTAGGATCCACCAGTTCCTGGAATGGTGGAAGTGTCAACACCTTCCTGTGCTCTGCCTCATCAACTTCTGGTCGCAGTTTACTCGCTCGAATCTGGGGTCTATCCTTCAAGAGTTTCTTATCCAAATGTTGAGCATCTGACCTTGACGTATGCTTCCCTGATGGATCCACAAATCCCTTTTTACGTTTTTTGGTCACATGATCGTCGCCGTCAGGGGTGGACAGACGCTTGTTTAGCCCTGACCCGTGGGTCATCCCCTCAGTCCGATGCTCCTTGGATAAAGACTTGGGTTCCTTGAAGCCCATCTTAGGATTTATATCTCTAAGTGGCTGGTTCTCTTTGGGTTTCCTGGAAGGTTCTTTGGGGACTTTGCTGGGTTCCCAGACAGAGTCTCTGAAGGCACTTTTGGGCTCTTTCAAGTCTTTTGGAGGCTTGTCTTTGTGGTCCTTGGAGGGTTTGTGGAGTTTGGAGAAGCTGATGTTGTTGGTGCTGGTGGTGGTGGTGGTTGTAGCAGTGGTGAGAAGGGTGGTACTGTTTCCTTTGGAGCCATCCTGTGGATGAAAGCCAACAAATGAGAAAAATCCTACATTGTATGAACACATCCTAAAGAACAAAAGACTGAACATTAGAAATAGGTTTAGATTTATTGGGTAGGCTAAGTCATGACGGCAAGTTTAGTCATGCATGAAAATTCTACAGACAAAATTCTAACCAATATTTAGGGTGTTAGAGCAGAAATACACAGAATCATCTAAGCTACAGAAGAATAAACTTCAGCTCAAAAGGATTATGGAGCAGGATAGAGGGAAATCCCACTTTAGGTCAGTGGGCAAACATAATAGGGCAAGCACATAATTAGCCACTGAGAAATACTGTTGTCTGAGGATGGTATGAGCTTGTTTTGCTCTGATAATAACTGATATAAGTGAAGTACCACGGAAATAACTCAATAACCCAAAATATGAAAAACAGAGGAACACTTTTGGTTTAAATGATCACATCTACTGTGATTATGTTGTCCTCTTTCTGTTTATATTGTGTTGACTGCAATTTACACTACATGTAGTACTTCTAAAATGCATAGCACCAAACAACAAAGTGAGCAAAAAAAACAGGCAGCTAGGTCAAATGAAGATTAATCCTCTGCCTTTTACACAAGAGAAAACATGCATGCCACCCTGCAGTTTGGCATTACCATGTATGAAAAGAGGTCTATTCTTAAAAGAAAATCAAAAGAGTCTTCTTAGTCCCTATCTATGGGCTTAAAAAGCAAACTCAGGACTTCTTTTGAACAGTGCTGTTCAGTGGGGTGAGGGGGCCTTTTCAACAGCCACACATGCGCAACCTTAAAAGTGGAGCGAAGGGCAATGTGGAGAAAGGAGGAAATGCATTCCTTTTAACGACGGGGGCCATTTGTCCCTGGGTCTCACCTCCAGTCCCCTTGTCAATATTTTATCAATGCAGTAAACCCATTAAAGCAGTCTAGACGACGGGGTGTGTTACAACTATGCCCAACCACCTCTAAAACCTTTCATTTTGTCCATCTGCTGGTGACCCTGGGACCTCAGGATGTAAAGCTGCCGACTCATTCTAAACTCCCGCATGCTCCTCCACTGCAGTGAACCCACTTCCCTCCCAGGGTAGCCCAACATTAAACTGGTTTAGTGCTCTGGAGGGGACACACAGTGCCTCTACTGCCATCAACATTGAAGAGATCACCAAAGTGACACTTTTTAAACAAACCTTTCAGCACCGTGACATTGGCAGGTTAGCAGGTGACCCAAGTTCAAGTAAAACACTGAAGGGCCTATAATAATAATAATAATAATAATAATGTCAGAGTGAAACTGATAGCACACCATAATTACACACGGATAATGAATAACTTTTTACTTTCTAGGAATGCATTCTTTTTTAAGTGAACAAGTATTCTAAATAGTCTGGATCAAGTATTTTACAATTTCTAATATATTTTATTATGATTTTTACTATTAGGAGTATCCATTTCAATATACCACCCAGTATATCCTTACATTTGCATTTCATATTACCAAATTATTTTATAGTCTGTATATTATACAATAGTGTTGTCAAAAATATCAAAAAGTTTCAATACTCATTTTCGGAGTGTTGATACATGGGTACAGTGCTTTCTGCTCTCTCTTTTCTCTGACAGTGAGTTGGAACACACACCACACTATTTATCTTTTAATATAAAATAAAAGTGTTATGCCCTCAACCTTACACACACACACACACTTTAAGTATTTAGGACCTTTTGTCCTATAGTTCTGATTTATTACAAAAATATTTAATGTGTTCCAATACCAGTGCAATTATTCTCAACATGTGATGGAGAAAGAGAGAAAGAGACAGAGAGAGAAAGAGACAGAGAGAGAGAGAGAGTGTATGTGACCTCCTGCTCCACAAGTAATTTATCACACACACTGTGTTTGGACTGGAAACTGTTTCCATGTGAAATGGGCCTCTCCTAACCTGGCTCTTAAATGACACTATTTAGAGAGACTAAAAATAACACATAATAGAAACATCATGCCAGGTTATTGACATACATGATTTTGTGCTGCACAAGATAATGTCTCAAATCTCACATGAAGCTTCTAGGCCCATCATTAATGCCTTCTCTCTTCCTAATTAAATTAAAATTCCCCTTACTATTTTCGTACAGCTTCTATGCATAAGAAGTTTTGAAAGGACATTGGAGCAAAATAGATTCACAGCATGTCTCTGTGTGGAGTAACTACTTATGACTGAGCGGTAGCCAAGATATAGTTTACTAAAGCTAAAGTTTGATGTCTCTGAAATCCTTGAGTTTAAATATCTTGGGGATCTTTGAACCTGCCAAATATGTGGGGAATTATGGCCTGGATACTTTGAAGTAAAAATATTTCAGAGCTGGTTGTGGCCGATTGCAAGGCAGAGGAGAAGATTGGCTTCCTCAAGGCAAGTACCTGGAAACAACACTGACCTTTGACCCATGGAAGCTTTTGCTCTTCTTTTGGTCAGAGAAGGTGGATGTCAGCGAGCTGTTGGGAAGCGTAGGCAGCTTCAGATGCTGGCCGAACAGGGAGGTGGAGCCTTCCTGCATTACCATCACCTGCCAGAGGAACAGCAACAAACCAAAATAATCAGAGGATTCTTTGCTTTGAAATATTTTTTCATTGGGGTACAGTTATAAAGCTAAAAAGTAGGACTGGGTATCGAACTGAAAGGTTTACCAAACTTTATGACAACAAAAAGATTTGAGTACTGAAAACTGGCATTGAATGACCAGATTATTTATTTTTTTTATTTTTTAGTTTGTTGACTTATTCTTTGATCAGATAGTTCATGATTTCAATAAAAATTTGTATCTGTGTCCAAGGTGTCTGAAAATGTGCACTATTGGGACTCCTAATAGTGTTGTCACTGGTGTATTGAGAGGCAGTAGCAAAGACTTAAACCAGTTGATTTTATATTCCGATAGTGAACTAAACTATTTATAACAAGAAAGGCTTAAAGTGCTGCGAGTACATGAAACAACATCATCTGCATATAAAGTCATTTTGCGGGGTTAATGGGTTTAACTTCCTCTGCTACCCAACTCTTTGGGCTAAAAGGCTCAAGAAAGAGTACAAATAGTAAAGAAAAGAACAATTGCCTAATTTTGTTACAGAAGAAACACTTTTTTTATTCTTCATTGTGAGATACTGAAAAATGTATTGCTCTGGTTAAAGAGAACCTTACCTGGTTCTGTCCAAAGTTCAAAAACACACCCATCACCTCTGAATCTTTTTAGCTCACAAGAATCTCCTTTGTTTAATCAACCCACAAAGAAAACATACAATACTGTGCCCAGCTGTTGTTTGCCAAGATATAGTTCGAGCACATTACTCCGCCTATAACCATACATTTTACATTTCTGTTAGATTAAACAAAAAAAGATACGTGTTAATCAGTAAGCTTTAGAGGTGTTGGCAGGTATTGTTTGTTTAAAAATTTGGACAGACAGGCTAGCTGTTTTATCCCGTTTCCATTCTTAATGCTAAGCTAAACTCACCACGCCCTGACACCAGCTCTGTGTAATTAACACACAGACATGGGTCTAATATTGATCTTCCCATCTCACTCTTTGAGAGAAAGTGAATAAAGTCAATAAAGATAAAACTGTTTCATGCTGTTAAAATTGCAGTGTATGCAGTTGCTTTTAAAGAAACAGATGTTTTTGGAACACATAATATTGAGACCTTACTCTTACCACACAAAGTATAACCAATGTTATCATTCTAGAATTGTTTAAAAAGTACAGTAACTCAAGTTTATTTCAAATGGTCCAGTATGAAGTAAAATAAGTCTTTTTATTAGACTCAAGAAAGACTTAGGAGTGATTATTAGAGCACTGACATTTTTAATGCCACAGCACACATTTTAACATCTAAAGCTGCTGGTTTTTGATGAAATATCTTGCAGTCATTACAGGGCTAGAACGTTTGCCAGAATATGCAAGTCAAGACAACACAGCTGCTTCAGTGTGTCTGTATTGGAGTGGTGAGGCACAAATCTCCTTGCCAGGATAAAAAGTACTGGTATTATTACACGAAAAGCATTTGAAGCCACTTTAGTGAGGTGCCCAATGTCATTAGTCGTCAGTAGACAAGCCTGTTTTATTCATGACACCCAAAGTATGTTGGAAATCTTACTTTTGAGTCTTCTGAACTTCGCTTGTTAGGATCCCGTTGCTGTTCAAGAGAGGGACGACAAAAGAGATACATAACCATATCATCTACACATCATCCTCTATAAAATACAAATAATTTTAGCTTAGCCAAATACTCATTAAATAATTAATGTCCAAACCTGTGGAACAAGATGTGGTTAAGCAACTTTGAATTAAATGAAATTGTACAAAGTAATAGACTTAAGATCTTTCAGTAGTGAGAGCCACCTCCTGACAAAAGAAAATGTGAGTTTCGATATGGTCCATGTCAGCAACAAAGCCCTTTTTGAGGCTAAGAAGGGGGTTCAGGGCAAAGTAAATAGAGAGCACTTAGCTCCAGTCATATAACCTCCACTACAGGGGTCCTCTGGCAGGGGGCCAACAGAATGAGTGAACCAAACACTGAGGAAGTGACTGTCCTGAGCCCATTCTAACAATTGTATCAGGGCATATTATAACGGATCCGTATTAGCTAAAAATAAAGTCTTTACTGTACTCTGCTGTGTTTTGTCCACCTCAGCCTCCTGGTGTTTCAGTGCGCTGCTCTCCTTTACCACAGCTAACATTCACACTGTGATAATTTCTTTAGTGAAAATTAGAGTTCAAACATAGTCAGACAATGAAAACTTATTTGTTCAGACTGCATCTTTGCCCATAAAAAAAACAATCTCTTATTGATTCTAAATGTAGCCCTTAAAGCAACTCAGCATGTTTGCTGAAGTAGTTTTTTGGGTTGTATTCAAATGGTTGAATGCACTTATTATAAGTCACTTTGGATAAAAGCATCAGGGAATTGAACATAATGTGATGACAAAATAACAGATTCACTAAGCTCTGACGGTAAGAAAGCTGTTATCTCTCCTTTCTTATTGGCAAAGAGCAGTGAAAACAACACTCAGCTAGTAGCTTCTCAATTTTATCCAGCACAGTCCATCGCTTTTACCGGTTAAAATGACAAATGTCACAGGCGGAAGCCAGGTCATATCAGCTAGTCACTAATATATTCATTCTGTGAGCAACTTGATCAGGCCACACTAAAGCATGGCTGTTGGGTTTGTGCGCTCAAGTCCTCTTGAACCAGGAACTTCAATATTTGGATCAAATAGTTTGGTCAAATAAAAGGTGAGTCGAATTTAGAAGCAGCAGCTGTTATAATATGTCAGATACATATTTAAAAATCAACATTTAGGTAAATATAAGCGTCGGATGAGACTTGGTATCTGCAAATCAAAAAATTAAAAGGACTAGTATTGGGACCAAAAAAAAAAAACTTGATCAGGACATCCCTAGTTGCAACTAAAAAGGTAAAGTTATTAAATTTTCCCAGGAAAAATCGAGGGCGGCAGTAGAAGTTGCTGGATTGTATTAAGATCACTCAAGCCCCAGCCTCCCCCTTGCACTCCTACCCCTCCGGCTTTCAGTAGCTTCCTACGAAACTCCTCTGTTGGGTTGTTGAAGGTGAGCTTCTCACAGCGGAGATGATTGACAGGTGGGTGGCCCTCCAGGTGGAGGAACAGGTCGTAATCAAAGCGAACTTTCTTCGGTTCTTCCTGTGAAGTGGTCATCCACCCAGAGAGGGAATAGAGGAGAACAGTCAACATCAGTTTACCAGGACTTAACCAATAATATATTCTTTCATCAACAGCACTACACTCCATCACTTGAAGACTGCATTCAAATCCAAATTACAAAGTTGTTGTTGACAGACCTTAAGTAACTTCTTCCAGAATTATAGAAATTGGTGAGTCGACAAAACTCAAGTGGATGAGCGGTCACAGTTTAACACAGTATAACAATGCCTTACTAGACAGTTTCAAGCTACCTCTGTGAGAGGGAACTATCAAAATGACAATCTGTGCAAAATACCGACTGCCAGATGTTCATGATTTCTCAAAATATGCACATTTACTGTTAGGAAATCTATTTTCATTTGCCAGCACACTGTGCATAACTACCAGTATATGGACTGACTAACATTTTGTTCTGCAAGATGCATGTCATGTCACAACCTTAAGCACTGTCTCTAAACACATACTACTGGATTTGTCAGTTTCTGCAGTTCCCATAGCTTCGGAATCCTATAGTGAACTCTGCAACCTGAGCAGAGATTGGATTGTAGTCATATGCTGGAATGCAGAATTTCCCCTCCTTAACATCCAAAAGAGAAGCATTTAGTGTGGATCTGACCATGGTAATTTTAGAGGTTTGCGATATGGATCCTCCATGACGGTATACGTCATTTTATAACAATATTGTTTCTGGAAAATAAAAAATAATCATACAGGAATTTCTGGTTTTGGCTAATCCAGCAAATGAAATATCAGGCAAATTAAATTGCTAAATCTCACCAATTCAAAAATCATACAGAAAAACAATATTGGCATACAACAACCCCCAGAAATATTAACTTTCGTGGTATAAACAATATGGCAAACATTTCTGACGATTGACAAATTGATCATCTCACAGAATATATCATCATATCAACCTTCTCAAGTAAATTGTCACTTCCAGCCATTTTACATTTGTTCAACTTCAAAATGACAATAAAATATGGAGTCAAACACTGGAAAGGCAACAACGATGACTGCAACAGCAGAATTACAATATTATATTAATGTCTCACTGCCAAAGAAGAAGAATAATCCAATGCAAACCAGGAGCAGTTCAAACAAATGATACTATTCAGATAGAATGACTACTCTAAATCAAAAGACTTAAAATACACAGCATTTTTAAATGGATGTAGTTCCACATATTTAAATTTCACAAATATTATTTTCCAAAAAATCTAGTATAGCGGTGTTCTGGTGGCCTAGGTGTTTTAAATGCTGGCCATGGTATTACAATGTCCCTGTTTAAAGTTTCGCCAGTGACTGTTCGTTGCATTTCATTCTTCCTCTCTCTCTCTCCCTCTCTCCTCATTTCCTTTCTCCTCTCTACTATTCACTATAACAAAAATTCCCTAGGCAGAAATTCCCCGAAAACTCTACAAAAACAGACTATGGGTATAAGGTCTACAGATGTCTCAGTCTATAATTAAACCCAAAATCAAAAACTTAAAACCATTGAAAAGCCATAGCATACGACTGTCAGACACCAAAAAACAAAGCTGGCGGACGAAGCAGATTTAAAGAGACAGTTGCCTGGTGAGTACAAATGTTAAATGTACCTTATTTTTGAAGTAAACTTCAATAGGCAAGATGAAGCCTGCGTATCCAGACTCTTCCACTTTGTACGGGGGATCCTTGATAACTGAAAGGAAAGAGACATTTTCCATTAAAGAAAGGTCATCGACCTTCAACATAAGGTGACTAACAAAACAGGGAGACCAGTTTAAATGTATTTAGTTCGAAAATGCAAACCGTGGCTTCCATTCAATTACTGTTGAGTGCACAGCAGCGGTCTGTGTGTGGTGGTGGTTGCTGGGGGAAAGGTGCTCACATGAACACATCCATTATTAGAATTATCACATTTTCTCACTGTTCTTGACACAAAAATCTGGTGTATAAGTGTATAAAAATATATAAGCCTTTACTTCTGAAAGTCACTTAATGAACTGAGTCATTTAACCTGCATCTCTATTCTCATGAGATCTCATTAACTCCCATTTTCATTGTCTGCGCTGATATCAATGCAAAAACTGTGGCTTGAATTGGGAGCAGGGCCTTTAAAGATTGTGAATCCACCCAGGTCATGACAAGGTGAAGACTTCCTCCCTCATCCCCATGGACCTTTAAAGACAAACAAAATCTACAAGAGCTCAGGTGTTCTTCCCTGGAGGTGTGTGTTTGTCAGCCTCTCTCCCAGTGGACACTGCAGAAAAGTACCAATTAAGTCCATGTATGTGGAGACGTGAGTGTGTTTACTGGAAGAGAGTGAAACAGAGAAAAGCTGTGGTTTATCTTTAGATAATGCCATTCTGATACAAAGCATGAATGGAGGAGATTGAACAAGTCACAAATTCTTTCCAGTAAAAAACATCAACAATGGAACAATCGCATTGCACCTTTAAAATATACTCCATCACTATTGTACTACTGTATCCAGAATGTTTATACGCAGTGATAAGAATAATCAACCCCAACATAAAAGAACTTGCAGTTAAATAATGAAAATGGAAATGAGGTCTGCAACTAATGAATATTTTTATTTCAAATTAATCTGATGATTATTTCCTATATCAAGTGATTAATTGTGTGGTCGAAAATCTAGTCAATTGACTAAAAGAGTAGGGAGAAAAAAAAAGACTAAACATTTCAGCACTAATGGCAATAGACAACAAACATAATCTTATACTATTAAATCATACTACTGTAATATTATTTTCAATATTAGTTTGCAAACATCAATAAAATGTCTTGCATCCTATGTGAATTAATGTTTCATACCTCAAGTGAAGATTCGGACTGTGTTTCACTTGAAATTTTCATTGGTACCAAAACAACGGCTGACACAAAAACAATACTTTTTTTTAACATGTTAATATGCTGAAGAAGTACAAGTTTTCAGTCCAATTCAGAGGTGCAGCAGTGATTGATGGCTCGGCAGACTACGCTGAGGTTGACCTCACCGCTAGGATGCCAGGCCATCCAAAACCCAATACCGCTGAGCAAATATTATGGGTTAGAGTTAATTGCGCAAGTGGGTCAGGTTCAATTACACCCAGCTAAAAAGAACCCATTCACCACCACACCTTTATATAAACCTAGGTGGAGAGGGAGATGAGCTGAACCACCCCATAACGGAAAGAAAAATTCACACTCAAGCACATAAACTCTGTACATGTGTTGGTATATTTTTCTTATTTGCATAGATAACTGGGTAGATGTGATGTCATGCAAATATATTTTCAGTGCAGCTACAGTGAACTTGCTCACCACATATTTTTTTTAAGGATATTGCTTTTAACACAAAAAAGCACAATCTAACAAATACACTTGATACAAATTCCTTAAATTTGATGAAGATATGTACTGAGTGGGACATTTTACTGTTAACAAATGATCTTGTAAGCACTCCCTGATGGACAAACAATGGACATTTCTAGTTACTTATTAGCCGACATAAATCAGACATATCTGTTATATGCTAAAAAAATACAGGTACCGTGTTGAGATAGTGGTATAAGGTGCCGACTGTTAACAGCAACGTCCCTGGTTCATCTCCATCCAGGGACCTTTGTTGCATGCAATTCCCCAACTCATAACTCTACTGTCACTATCTAATCAAAAGAATAAAATCCCCCCAGAAATAATGATAAAAAAAGAATTTACACACCTGAGAAAACAAGCGTGCATAGTAAGGACAAACTGAGGGCGTGTAAATCTTTGGATGCCTATACCTATCCTGCAGAAAAAGTTGCTATTTTAGCATTGGAAACAACTGCCAAACATTTATCACGTTTTGAAGGCAGCACCTTTATGACCTGCCTTTTATTAGTAATTAAAAAAATATATATATTTTAGCAAAAACCCTTCAGCAATGAGCACTGACTGAATGCTGTCCAAACTCTCCAGAGGTGTTGTAACTAAAAATAAACGTAATCTTTACCTCTCCACAGATTTCAAGTGACAGGTCAAGTTATGGTTAAAATGAGGGAAAACCCTGAAGGAAAAAGTCAGTGCAGCGTATTGGCTGGGGTTCAGTAGTTCAGGTTGAAAAGGTTACCATTATCTGAAGGAACGTCTGAGAGGCACAATGCAACCACTGACCTGTAACAGAAACCTTGCCAGTGGTCACAGAAGCTTTCAAAGAGGTACAAGGCCGTGTCCTTTATTAACATGGCCTTGGTTTAAACCAAGATGCCAATCACAGAACAATGCCAGTCACTACGTATTTGCCCTTTCTACACAGACTGGTTTGTAATGAGGCCAGTCTAGACAACAGACCTGACCATAAAACAAAAGACAAGACTGGAAATAAGACATTTTTAAGTGAGGCTTGTGGCTTAAATATGAGCTCCTTCCGCTTGCTGATTTACTGTTAATCCCTCTTTTTCCTAATGGAGCCATTCATCTCAGCATCGGTTGTACAACAAATGTCAGGCATTTGTCCACATATGCAGTGTAGAAAAAGCATTGTTATTTATGAAGCACAAAATGCTGACGAGTTTATATTTCAACTGTAAAATTTCTCACTCATCTTGGTCACAGGTATTAAATCAAAACAAAATCTTGACGGTTGCTAAACAAATGGAACAATATGATATTTCTGCACCACGCCTCTGCTGCTGTTCTCCAATGCAGCCATCAAATTGTAAAAAGGCTTAAACCTACACTAAATACTCAAGACCAATAACGTTTCAAGGGAAGACGCTTTTGAACAGTTTTTCTAATTACCGTTTGCTTCTACGCCATTTCAGTGCGGTTTTCAATCTTTGAAATAAAACTGATACTCTTTCAAACAATGAACCCTCTACATTCTTCAGTGCATTGTTTTATTCATGTTATTATAACACCAAACAAAACAATGTTTTCATTTTAAATGAACCTGCATGATTTGGAATGGACTTCATTTATATAGCGCTTTTCCAATCGTAGCGATCACTCAAAGCACTTTACAACACATGTCAGCGTTCACCCATGCACACACATTCATACAGAGTCACAGGCTGCCATACAAGGTGCCACATGCTCAGTCGTCACACACACACACACACACACACACACACACACACACACACA
>CALSBV010012180.1:488162-507320 GCA_943590825.1 Bovichtus diacanthus | reverse complement strand
TTCACACACACACACACACACACACACACACACACACACACACACACACACACACTTTGGGGTTCAGTATCTTGCATAAGGACACTTTGACATGTTGACCGCAGAGGCCGGGGATCGAACACTGACCACCTTACCGCCTGAGCCACAGCCGCCTCCTGATTTGTGTTTATTAACTGCAGGGTCCAAATATGAACTTTTTGTCTTACATGCGAGGGAGTCCGGAATTTACCAGCCAGAGAGATTTTTTGACATTACTTTACTTTTTCCTATTGTAATTTTCTATTATTACTATTTTATACAGCTTTTTAAAAAATATATTATTTTTAAAAAAGGAAGAAGAAATTCAGAATAGGATTGGAATTTATTAATATTTAAAATATAACAAAATGTTGTTTCTAGAGCAGCAACAGTAATGTTAACAGCAAAGGTAATATATAAACTGGAAACAAATCTAAAATGTCAATAAAATAAATCATATTCCTGGTTGAAGCTAGAAAGAATGAAGAAGATGGACGTCAGTCAGTATCAGTCTTTCTTCCCGTCATCTGTCCTCCTCCCTCAGCTGATGTGACTGCAGGTACCGCTGTTAGAGGGAGAAGGGGCTGCTTTGTCTCAGCTTGTTGAACAAGTGTATTAATGAAGTATTGGCTTTTTACTTGCGAAGGCTTTATTGCAATTACAGTAATTACATGTTTTTCTACAAAAAAAATTATTTTATTTTTTATTTAAAAAGAAGAAGCTTAAATTCTCAAATGGTAAATTATTTCCAAACACAAGCAGGAAGATGAACTAAAATAGTGGAGAAAGTAAATATTTGATCAAAGAAAAAAAACAGACATTTAATGTCGCTGTCAGCCTGATACTTGAGACAATGAAACAAGTTGGAACGGAGCATTACTTAATTCCTTGAACAAACCACAGTCGTATGACAGTGTAGCAGTCTAAAAAACATTGAGTAGCTATGATATGAGCTGCTCTAACAATAGTGGGTGGTGATTAGCAGCTCAGTAGGGATGGCGTCTCTGGTTGAATGAGCACAGTCCCTTAAAAACAACATCAAACTATAGTTTTCTCCACAGTCCCGCAGGAACTTTGCTGACCCAAACAACCTCACATTAATCAGCTGACAACAAGACCCTAGAACACAAACGGGGTCAAGATTAATCTGCCAAGATTAAAGACCAGAACGCAAGAAAACATTAAAATTTGTGTTGTAGGCCAATTTACTAGATATGTGGCCAAACAGGTGGCAAGTCTGGGGCAGTAAAAGGGTAAACAGGGGTTGGAAATGACATACACGCCTCACTTCTCATCATGTTAAGTATCTTCACTTGGTTTCACTGATTTGAAATAACAAACCAGGTTATTGGCAGAATTCTCTTCCCATCCCACCAGCACCCAAACAAGCAGCAAGTAAAGCATGGAAAAAACAGACAAAAGCATGTTCGTCAAGAAAGAAACAAGTTGGATTAAATGACAAAAAAATATAGATAAACAACACCATATTCAGTATGCACATCTTAGACTCAAACCACATAGGTGTGAAGCCACACCCACCTCAAGGGACTAGAGCAGAGAATTGGAGGATGAAAGTGAGGGGTGGGCGTTGGGGGCAAACTCATTAGTGTGCTCTGCATTAACAGGTCCCAGAACTTTAGCAGCCTTGGGTTGAGGTGGTTTTCTATCTAGTACTATGCTTTCTCAGAGCATATAGCTACTTCAGACCTTGCATGTACAGACATGCTGCTGGGGAGGGGAGGCTATCACCATACAACTGTGCTAAATCTACATACTGTTGATTTAAGATCATTAGAGAGGGCTAATGGAAAGGTTATGGCATCATTAAAATCAAAAGGTCATGTCATCAGGAAGTTTAGGAAATATTAATAGCAAACTTTAAGCATATTATACGATAACCTTCATGCATAGCTGATATTTTGGCCTGAGGATGGTGCAAAAGGAAAGCTATAGACTTTTGGTATCCATCCTCTGGGGAGCATGAAAATACTCAATAGCACAAAAGGCAATCTACCAATTCGGTTTTGATATTCCAAGTTAAAATTTTGGCTGTCTGAAGACGTCACCTTGGGGTTTAGGGCATTTTCCCTGTTTTCTGACATTCTATAGACTAAACAATTGATCAATAATTGAGAAAATAGTCATTAATATCCTCTGGGGACAATACATATCTGAAGCAAACTCACGTACATATCGAGACAAACTGAAAACATTCAATGTGGGATTCATTGCTCACAGAACTACCACCAGCACCATTTCAAACTGCCTCAGTGCACAATGGTGTAGCTTTGTCACAACAACAACTTAATTCAAGAGATGCAAACAAGTTAACTGATCTTTGGAAAATAGAATTGGCAGGTCCTTGTTATTAGGATATGTTCATCCTAATATTGAGATAGAAAACATAATCAGAAGACATGACTTGAAATTATTTAGCATCAACACTGGGAATATAGCTAGGTCTGCAACAAACAGCTATTTTCATTATCAATGGATTTGTCAATTAATTTCTTACATTAAATCGATTAAATTCTTTAAGTTACCAGACACAATTTCCCATGGGCCAAAGACCAACGGAACAAATCCAAAGATTGAATTAGCAATGATATAAGAACAGAGAAAAACAGCAAATCCTCCCACTTGAATGGTTGGCGTTTTGCTTTACAAATGATTTCAACAATCACTTTCCATCAATGGACTAATACATTAAATGAAACCACTGTAACAAAAATGGTACACTAACGGGCTTAGCTTAGTTATGGTAAATAATTTCACCTTTTGCCTCTATTTATTTCATTAAGGAAAAGGGAGACCATGGCTTGTCTAGTGATTCCTGACTCAAATCTTCCAGCTATGCTGTGTGGAGGTGCTGTAAATAAAAAGGCAAATGTTTTATGGCAGGGGCGAGTCAGAAAGGGTGAAAGAGCTGCCAAGAGACAGCTCATATAAACCATGCTTCAATAAACCACTTCCTTCAACCTCCTTTCATTGACTGAAACAGAGGGAGAGCCGGCATTTACAGCTCAGTTCCTGTTATTTGGTCGTGGCTGCCCCATCTATCTGCACCTCCTCCCCTTCCCCATCCTTTCATGCCAGCAGTAGCAGCCAGACTGCAGCTTTCATGGCTCTTGCTTTCTTTGTGTTCCATCTATACAAGTAGGTATGATTTCTGAGGAATCGTAAAACAATTACTGGCAAATTCCTGCAGCCCTTTGATTTGTGCCAAACACTGGAGGAGGGGGACAAGGACGGGGCTTTAGGACCCTTTAACCAAAAAGTTATGTACGTTCATCCAAAAACATTGCACATACAACCTCATGTTTAATCCCTAATGTACACACCAACTCAGAAACTGCCAACAAATCAAATGATCTCAGAGCAAACTTCCAGCTGTATATCAAATACAGTAATTTGATGTGTGTTCTGTGGGTTGTTTTCAGCATTTTTAGTAAAACTGAAACCCTGACATCATGAAGAAAAACTTGCAGCATTTCTGCAAGTGACATACTCCCTGCTCCTGACTAACAGGGTGCTTTTTCCTCAGTGAGACGATCATCACTGCTTGAGTTGTAATTAGTAAGTTGTAATTAGAGATTAATGACTATTAATATAGTCAAAATGCTTATTTGATGAACTCTTGAAATACAAATCCTTAATTTAAATTCTCCTCAAAGCTTTGCTTCATTACGCTACTATTTTACTATTGATGAGTGCACAAACAATAAATCACTCAATATGTTTGCATGCACATAATCAAGAAATCAGGTTAAGCAGTTGGTTGGACAAAACTATTAATAGAGTAAATCTGAATATTAATCAATACTATAACATTTTTTATTTGCAGCCCTTGCCTACATGGCCAAGAAATTGGCTTTCTCCAGGAGAAATCCAGCTCGAAATCAGGTTTCTCTAATCCCTTTACCCTTAATACAGAAAACATGATGTTTTAGAAATCACATTACTGCAGAGAGCTGTTGAAACTGGAAGAGCAGGAGAAAATAGTAATGAGCAGACAGCAGCGACTTTTTTAGCCTTATTCCGAGTCCTTTAACATTTTATATCAGCCGAGTCGGAGTCTGATCTGATACTTATATTTACCTAAATGTTGATTAAATATGTATCCGACACATTGAAAAAAGAGCTGTAGCTACTAAATCTGACATAACGTATTCTTAACAAGCTACTTGATGTAATGAAGGTCTCGAGTCAAAACTGAAGTAGATCAGTTTAAATTATTGTTATATTATAAATGAAAGTTTAACTGGAAGAATTTGACTTCTAAAATTGATGGGGAGCAATCTGCATGAGAAAAGACCTCTCACTGGATTTGTGTTTGACTCTTTACACATCCAGCAGACATAGAGCAACATTATCATACAATTGGAGTCTTGTTCCTGACCACATGGCAAATACAAGTCCAATATTCACTTCACCATTGGCTGCCCCAGTGCTAAAATATCAGCAATTGCTTCTTAAAAAAACGCAGTTTTGTGCCTCACCTGAAACAGAGAGCGCATCTACTGATGTCAGAAAAGATCATTACATTTTTATATTTATATTACATTAGGCTGCTGCTCAAGAGCTTGTAATACAAGTATTTCTACTGTGCATATACATAGGATTTATTGCCTTGTTTCTTGTCAAATGAATACATTTAAATAGTATTGTAACACCACATTGAACGGTAGACTGAATAACAGAAATAACTTAATTTTTAACCTACTTGAAATGCAGCATCATTCTCTGTAAAAAGTCACTAGCATTCGACTACATGAAGTTAGTTATGATGATGCTAGTATTTTTTCCTTTTTGAATCTTTATTCAGACAGGATTAAGACAAAAAAGACCACATATGCACACATGTACAGGAAAGCATCCTTCATCTCCTGTAAGTATAGCAATACTGGTATCATCAGAGCTCAGGAAGATCACATTAGCAAAGCCACAGCAAAGAGAAAAGGAATGCAGTGCAGCTTCTGAGACATATTTCAGCCCGAGGATCTGTATCTTATGTATAGGTCACTGCAGTGACTTGACTTATGTGGTATGTGCACACAAGCCACAAATTAAGCCTGAGCGGAGGATGAGGGGAGTTAAAAGGTTTCATGCGAGCGTTTCACAAAGCAAAGGAGATGGCCAGAGGCTAACATGTTGGCCCAATCATTAAGGCATCAATCTGTATGTGTGTGTGTGTGTGTGTGTGTGTGTGTGTGTGTGTGTGTGTGTGCGTGTGTGTATATATACACTGTAAGGAGTTTCTACTGTTGCCAATCTGGCTAACAGAACAGAATGCTCTTTCTTTAAGGAAAGGAGATACTCCACGTAAGTGAGTGTAAGGAAGTAATTTTGTATGTCTCGGAGAAGGGATTTTTTTTTTTTTTTTTTGTTTTACATAAAGCTTCAGATAACTGTCACTGTGATAAAACTCAGTTTGTCAAGTTTCAAGTCACCAGAGCAGCAATTAGCCTATTACAGCTTTGTGGCAAATAAGATGACAAGCCTCACACAGAGGAGATTTTATGCTTTATTGGATGTATTCTCAGATTCACTCATGGATTAATTTTTCCACTTTAAGAATAGCAGCACACAGCCGATCCCTAAGTGTTTCTTTAGAAAGTATACAGGATTGGGCAAATTGTGATACTTAAAGTCATAAAGACAATTGCAATTATTTTCATGGGATCACATAAATAGATCGCAGCCACTTACAAACTTCCCAACTAGGAACACACACGGTGATGAGTTACTGCTGTTTAACGGATATGCCTGTGCTCATCCTCAAGCCCGATTGGGAGAATAAGATAGAAGTGAGATTTCTAATATCGGTGTAACAATATGCCTATTTAAACTGAAATGTTTGGTATAGGAGGTTCAGTTGGGTTTGCGACTTTCTTTGGTTTTGTTCGCTCTGTGAACCAAATATTTACTGTTGAATTAGCCTCATGCACTCTAATTAGGTCTATAACTTGGCACTTATGGAACATAAATTCAAAGAGCAAGCTCCACCAGGAAAGCTTTGGCAGGGGGACATTTGTGATCTGGTATCTGCAGGAAATTATCCACCGCCCTGTATAAACAAGCACAAGCTGCAGTTGTCCAGGAATAATCCAGCCTGTACAAACATGTACAAAGTGTAGTTGTCCAGGAATTATCCACCGCCTTGTATAAATGAGCACAAGCTGCAGTTAACCAAGAACTATCCCCCACCCTGTATAAATGAGCAGAAGCTGCAGTTGTCCAGGAATTACCTACTGCCCCGTAAAAATGAGCAGAAACTACAACTGGTCTTTAACCTCCCCAAATTCTCCCACACTACAAAGCTCCTCCTTCACTGGTTACCAGTGGCTGCCCAAATCTGCTTCAAAACCCTGGTGCTGGCCTACCGTCCGGTGAATGGATCAGGCCCTTCCCACATCCAGGCCATGATCAAACCATACACCCCAGCTCGCTCACTTCGCTCGGCATCGGCCAATCGGCTCGCTATTCCCGCACTGCAAGTGGGACCCAGATAACCCTCAAATAAAACCTGTTTGTTTGCTATCCTGGCTCCAAAATGGTGGAACGAGCTCCCCATTGATATCAGGTCAGCAGAAAGTCTTCACACCTTCTGTCGCAGACTGAAAACCCACCTGTTTCGACTGCACCTTGGCCAATGAAAAATAAAATAAAAAAAGATTTCTTATTTCTGTATGTAGCACTTATTATTTCACCTATTTGAAGCTAATGCACTTGCAAGATTCTTACTGTTCGGAGTTATATCCTCATGATTGTATGCACTTATTGTAAGTCGCTTTGGAAAAAAGCGTCAGCTAATGGTCTTCACGCTTCAGCATTTCATTTGCGCTCGCCATAGTGACTGACTCGCACGGCGAAATAGCTTGTTGTGCTAACCTCAGCACATGTTACTAACCGTTACAGCCTTACAAGATACAGTCCAGGGATTATTCACTGCCCTGTGTAAATGATCTGCAGTTGAACAGGAATTATCCATTATCCCAGCAGTAGTTCTCACACCGAATTTTCGTAAATAAATTAAAACAAAATTGTTTTCTGCCCTTTTGTTTTTCATGCTGTACCAAATCCCAAAACTGAGGTTTATACCGAACTGTGGATTCTGTGTACCATAACACAACCAATGTCTAAACAAGCACAACATATTAATACAGTATATGCCAACCATGGTGCTTTGAAAAGCATTACTCTGGAATAGAGGTTCGGTTAAACTGTCCTTGATTACAGAGCAAGACAATCCGAAACGCCACCTACTACCAGGAGAAATCTTGGTTTAAAGTGTTTCTTCCCCTGTAACAAAGAGCACCTTGGCCTTAGTGAACACAAAAAGAACCTCAGCTCTTGTGTATCTTTAGTACACTGCACAGACCACAAATCCGAAACTCTTTTCACCAAGCTTTCCCATTTCTTTCCCATTACACTATCTTACATCTTTCCATAAAAGTGCCAATCCTCTGAAATATCACAAACACCTTTGAAGAGAAGCCATCTCCAGAGTAGATTAAATGGCAGCAGAGGCTCCAAATGAGGTGCTTAAGCAGCATGAGCCACTGCCGCCTATTGCCAAAATAGCACCCCCTTCACTGGTTCCAAAGAGCTTCTTTACCTCCATTTGTTCAAACGGCATTGCCATTAGGCCGTCTCCATGGCAACGTCTCAACGCTGGCCCGTTAACCGCATGGCAATAATGAAGCACAGTGGCAGCTTTACTGACTGATTCGTCATTAATCTTAATGTGTGTCTGGCAGCTTCTCTGAGCAGCACAACAAATCACTGAGAGTGTGGGAGGAAGTTAACGCTCACAGTCTCTTTTTATCCTTCTAACAATTTTCTATGTTTTGACTGCGACACCTTGTGTGACATGTTGATAAGAAGAAGATTAGTCTTTGGAGCAATAAGGAAACAACTGATGTGGGAAAGACGTCTGAAATCCTATCAGCGTGCCATATAGAGCCTACCTGTCGTCAGCATCTTTACAAGAGCAAATAAAGCGTGACTGACACAAAAACTAAACAATAGACAACTCCTAAATTAAACCCACAAGTGAGCCAAGTGGCAATGATTAATTTCGTCGCAATTTTAAATTAGTACAGGGGAGTTTGAATTATGATTATAGCTCCCTCTTTTCACTAACCTCTTTTCTTTGAAATCCTGACAGGCCTTTGGGATCCCTGGTCCATATAAAAAATGCATTCCTGCTGCCGTCCTTTTCACAGAATCATGAATCTAAGTTCACACACCTAACTTCCATTTATCAAACACATGTCAGTTATGTAAGGGAAGATCAAGGTGGAGGTATCTGAGCACACAGGGCTTGTAATTCAAATGTTTCGGATCAACGTTTTTAAGGATTTTATTTTGTTTTAGTTTCTTATCTTAAATCATTATTTTTTTTTAATATATATATATATATATATATATATATATTCAGGCATTGTGATGCCAAAACTGCCTTTGACTATCCAAGTGAAACAGGGAGATATAAAAATGATGTGTCAGTCCAATTAGTTTGAGATGGGCTCTTTCCTCCCAGAGCCTTCCCACTAAATATTAGCTTTCCGACGCTCCACAGTAAAGTAAGTAACCAACAATAGCTACTTTCCTGTACAAACATTCCTGCGCTCCATGAAAGCAAAAAAGAAAAGCAGTAAAATGTTTTCCATAGACTCCAAACACAGCACAGACATCAGGCCTGAAAACAAAATGTTAGCGCTTAATTCCTTTTGACAGGTTTACTTCATGCTTTTAGCGTGTTTAAAAGCCTCCCAATTCATTTTAGAGTGGATGGCGAGTCACCATGGAAAACATGCAGGCGAGTAAAAAAAACTTCCTTCTAAAGTGAGGAAGTGTAATCTTCAACTGCTGCAAAATGGACGAAATTAATACAGAAAGAAGAGAAACGAGAGAGGGTGTATCCTTGGCATTGACCCCAAAACGTCCTGCATGTGTGTAGCCAGCTGTGGCTGTTGAACCACTCAGTAAGACAGTTAGTACTGACAGTGTCAAACACAAGCCTGGCTACAACAAAAACACTATTTACAAATGTTACTTATTTTCGTTGGGTTTTGTTAAATGGTCTTTTGTCAACATAATGTGTAAAGCAACATATGCATCCCAACCCCTTGTTCCTGTAAATTATGTTTCATCAACAACTCAGCGCTGAAAGTTGATTCAATTGATAGTTCATTAATACAACAGATGAAGAAAAATGGCAAGTCCTCACAATTGTGAAGCTTTAACAAGGCACTTTTTCTTGAAAATTGATTAAACGCTTAATTGATTATAAAATGGTTGTGTAAATTAATACAATGTGTAATGTAAATTTTATGTATATCAAACAATGGTAGATTTCATCTCTAAAATTATTTATTCTCAATCTGGTGGAGAAAGAGGAGAGACTTGTGTGAGTCACATTAGTTTAATGTAATGTACTTTATTTGTGGAAATTCATTTAGTCATTCTGTTATTTTCTTGTTTAATTGTAAAAAAAAAAAAAAAGAAAAAAAAAAAAAAAAAAAAGCAGTTTTACCAAATGAAATATAATACAGCCTTTCGCTCTGATCTATTAGACTTGGGCTGTTTCAACTAGAAAACACTCAAGCCTATCTGAATACCCAAAAGATTAGGAAGCACTTTGGCTCACAATTTGTCTCAATGTAAAAACACACAGCCCCAGAAGACTTCAGACACTAGAAAGATCTCATGGCGTGTGTCATCGTGTGAAACTTATTGAAGGTTAAGTATTCTCGTGCTGGGCTTAAGGCCTTACTCTTCCAGCCACATATCACATTTATCAAGACTGGGCTGGAGCACAACAAGTGGCGGGAGAAGGATGCGGTGTGCAGAAGCCAAAACTCATTTGGTGTCTTCTAATCAAAAAGGCCTTTTAGGAGAAACTTTAAGCTTTGAAGGTTCCATATCAGCAGATAGGAATTTGATTTATAGACTGCTTGGAGGCTTGGGCACATAAATACAGTCTAACATTTCCAACTTGCTGTGTGCACTCGAAACACCTCTTCTTTCAAAGCTCTTGACAGCAATTCAAGATTGTGAGTAATCAAGGTGATGTATGTACTTGCCACATTAGAATTTCAGACCATTCAGGTGTTCCTCGCAGCTTAGAAATATCATTTTTACATGTTGAAAATAAAAATAAAAATTTACTTCAAACTTTTTGCCCAAGATAGACTTGACATACTGTACTGGCCATTTTCCACCAAGTAGTTCTTTGTTTCTACCTTGTCTAAACCCATCTAAAAAGGCAGGAACTACATTTTGACCCTGGTACCTCCGGTCAATATGCAGGTAACCTTCCAGATTTCCTGACAGTGTTCCTGAGGCCAAAAAAAGGTTCCTGGATCACAAAAACAATTCTAGCGGTGGAACTTTTGTTCACAATATTGAATAAAACACATTTCCTGTCCCACATAGGAAAGTACAGTCCTGCAAACTCATTCATGCATCTAGCTAAGAAGGTGCTGAGCTCCCGTACCTAAGCAGTGAAGTGAAGAAATGGCATCATTCTTTTAATGGCTTAGATCCTTAAATTAATCATCATCAAGATTCCAGTGATATTTTACCATACATAGTATTACAATTTTATGATGATGCGTTACATAAAGAGAAGAGGGTTTTGTTGTTGGCCTCCCGCTGGGAAAGCATTATAGAGAGTACAGTCAAATGCATATGCTATTCTGCCCTGATTTCCATTTTACAAGATTATAAGTGTTAAAAACAAATAGGTAATGCAAAAGATTGTGATTCTTTCAAGCAAAAGGTGATTAGTTCTCCTTATCCTTTATAGCACAGCTTCAATCTTTTCAAATGAAAATGTACATATTACTGATGGGTAACAAATAAGTCTGACTGATCTTTAGTTGACTTAGTTAGTGTACATTTAGTTTTTATAAAAAAAGGGGAAAAAGCATTACAGTTAATACAAACTGCATTACAAAAGTATTTCAGGACTGGTGAACAAAGACCAATTTACATATGGTTGGGTCTCCAGCTAATCGGAGTCACCTCAAACATGCAAATCATGTTCAAGTTTTAACAGAGAAAATTGTTCTTTCCATCTGTTCCAACATGGAACTAGGGCTACAACTCAATTATTTTCATTAATGATTAATCTGCTCATTATTTTATTAATTCATCGACTAAATGTTTTGTCTATGATATCAAAAGGTAGTGAAAAAATGTCCAAGGTGGCATCTTCAAATATATATCGTTTCAGCTTGACATGGAACAATCAAACTTGAGTTTGTCAACAAAAACTGATAGATAGATACCAGTCAAAAAAAAGGTTTACTGTCAAAGATCAGTTCTGACACCATCCCGTCTGTGTAATGTGCACATATGCAGTAGAAAGTGAAACGGGGATTCTTATGATGAAAAGTAACTCATTTATATAGGGCTATAAAAGCTATTTTTAGTCTGATGCCACCAATCGACAATATTATATGTCAGGTCCATGCATAAACAATTAGATAGTATGATAATGTTTTCCTAAAAAGTAAGAACCATGAGACAACACAACACAATTCTCCACTGAGGCCAGGCTAATGACTCTTTTGCAGAAGTACGCTTATTGGATGAGAGAAAAGAAACTCATGGATACAGTTGGAGTGAAAACAAAAGTCCATTAATCAATTAGTTAATTCACCACTATTTTCTTGACCAAAAACTTTCAAAGAGAAAATTACTGGCAAAAAAACAATAATGAAAATTAACATTAGTTGCAGTCCTAGATACATTAATGGAAAGAAAATCTAATTTGACTGCAGGTACTCCAGGCAGTCTGCAGTTGTGGCCAGAGTGCATCAAACTTAAGTGGTCAAACTGACTTGGATATTTTTTAAAAGGCACAAATTGACAGACTGACATATTGGTCCTTATTTACATTACTACAAAAAGAAAAACACCAGAGGGAATTTGCCACAATATTATTGGGTAGAGTGGAGTCTATAAATCAAATGTTTATGTGCAACCTGACTCCTATGTAATCACATGTGGAACAACAAGAGGCATTAACATTGGACTGATGCCAAGTCTCACCAAACGACTGAAGTGGGGGTCAAAAACCCTGAAGGAGAAGATATTTTAATTGATCCCTTCCTGGCCAGATGCTCCATTAGTACTCCTTTACCTCACACACACCATGCATGATTGACCACAAAGATTAAAGGCCCTTATACACTGTGTGACTTTGGCTGTCCAAGAAGGAAAGCTCACAATCATGAGAGAAACATGTTGAAAATATTTTGGCCATCACTCCAGAACAGTGGATCCTACACAACACTGTCAAATGCTATAGAAAGCCTAATCAGAGCTTTGGCAACCAGAGACAGCTGGAATCAAAAATCTGACCGTGTAAGAAATGTTGGACCAAATTCACACAATGTGACTACAGCTCCAACCCATCTCTGCAAACCAACCTATCAGAATACAGCATGAGATGACACAGTATACACTGATCAATCCAGCACTGCAAGTGCCCATAGACATATTTATGAAGATGCACATAAATATTATTTAATTTATACTCCATTAGTGTACCACTTTAGTGTTATGATTCAGTATGCGTTCATTTTACAATCTGACCTAGGTTGCAACCCAGAATCTTCAGATTTATCCAGAGCTATGATTAATTGATTAATTGATTATTCAATTATTCGATCAAAAGAAAATTAATCTGCAACTATTTTGATAATTGATCAAACGTTTTAAATAGTTTTTTCAGGCAAAAATGCCCAAACCGTTCTGGTTCCAGCTTGTCAGATGTCAAAATTTGATGCTTGACTTTGTCATATATGATTGAAAACTGGACATAGCTGGCACAGAACATGCAAGATTGCCATTATCGCACAGTGTTTTAGTAGCTTATAACATATGTGTGCATATGCAGAGTATGTGTGTACATTCATTTGTGGTTGGGAGACTGCACAAGTTTATAATGAATAGGAATTATACAAGTCTAACCTTAAGACTTCCGATTTTGCAATACATTTTAGGCTCACTGGCTTGTTTTGAGCAGAGTGCCTGACTGACACATCATACCCGTCACTGCTTTACATCACCAAAATCAAGCGACACTTACGTACACGGTTTGTTCATATCCAAAGAAGCATCCGTTAATACATTTCAAACCGACAACGTCTGTTTGGAGTGACATTTAGAAGAAACACTAAAATGCTCCAAACTGACAACCATCATAAAATGCATTTTTGCATCATTAAACGTTATTCCATCTTCATAGACACACATCACTGGTTTAATTTGCAACTATATAGTACCAACCCTTTGCAACGGGACACACTATTGTCTCTGCTCACAGAAAAACAACTTCCTTTTCTCCACAATATGGACCAGTACAGAGAAACTTAAAAACAAGGAATTTCTCTCCATAGATGTCAGAATTCAGAGTCAGCTACAGAGACTTGGTGACATGATCAAGGGCACATGAGCACTGTAGATGCTTGATGCTGATATGGGTTCGAACCCAGCTAAATTTTTTTGAAGGTCTCCCTCTCTCACAACATAGGAAACCAAGGTGCCTTGAAGAAATAGTGCAAAAAGAAACATCACAAGAGACGAAATAAAGCAGAAATATAGGTTTTCTTACCTCTTTTTGGTTTAGGGAAGCTTTCGTGCAGGTGAAAAACTACTTTCTCCACAAAGTGCTGAATGTTGCTGTGCTCTGGTCCTCGGACAAACACCATCCAGTCGTGGGTGAAGCCTTCCACAGTGGGTTTCTTTCTGAACTGGGCACGATGACCAAGTTCTAGTTTCACCTGAACAGCACCCTGCGAATTAAAATGATGTTGCGTTACTACTCAAATCCAAGAAAAAAAAAAAAAAAACTTCTAAGTGACTAAAACACGTGTTTGATTGAATATCTAAAGAATTTCTTGCCCAAGATGTACATACTGCACCCTTAAAAGCCCGAACGCCGAGGTTAAAAAAAAAGAATCTATGACTTTGATATGCTGCTTTCATCAAATGTTTTATAAAGCGGCACATTATACAGTTAGTAGGCCTGTATGTACGTCTACTGCATGGAGAACATCATGTAAAACTCTATTTAAAAAAAAAAAAAAGAATCAGCTAATTTAATGACACTAATCTCCACGCCCGCGTTATTATGATGTATGGCGTTTTATTATTAGTTTAAGCATACACGTACATTCAGAATATATAGCGCTCAGTAAACATTTCCAAAAACTTTATATTATGGAAATTTGCTCCCACTGTTTTTAACCATTGGTAACGTAACCGTTACATGGCTGTTGAAAGTAATGCAAATAACAAAAACCCTTAAGAAAGTTGACATTTCACCCAATGTACGTGCTTCTTCATGCACTGCGTGTAAAATTGTGCCGATGTGAAGGATGGACTGCCACCTTAATTGGAAATCGTCTTCATTTACGCATTAGCAAACGCGTTTTTGGAGGTAAGGAGAAAAATATAAAAACTGCCAGGTTTCTGAGCGAATTGTTGCACTATACTGTTCATTCAGAACATAGCGGCACATATCGGCTCTTGCTAGCTGTACGGCTTGAAAATCCTCGTTACGGAGTAAAAACCACCGACTCCTCCGGTGTGACAAAACAGCAAAATGTCCAAAAATAATACTCCATTAGATCGGACTGGAAAGAAAATCCTCCAATTGGCTACTCACCGAGTTGGCCATCCTTGAGGCCCCGCGTTACTGTTATTTCATGGAGAATTAGTATTAAATGAGAGTAGAGGTGAGTACAGTTTGCCTATGACGGCGGACATGGTCTCTCCTGGACTGAAGTCAGACTCAAGACTTTCAAAGCCTCGCCGGCTATAAATCGCCCGCAATATTCTAGAGAAATTCCACTCCGGACTTTCAAAATAAAACCCCTGCAGTGCGGTCCTGTTCAGTGTACCTACCTAAATTGCAGAACACTGTTGTCAAAGCAATGCTTTTGCCACTTTGCGTTAAATTGACACGGTATTTTCATTGTATTTAGCCCTGCCATAGCCAGGATTAAAAAATACTAAATTCATGAGATCAAGCCCCCCCAACCCCACTCCTAGAAATCGTAGACCAGGCACCAAATATTATTTTAAAGTTATTTAAATTAGATGTATCTTATTTTTTATTTAGTCAACTATTTGATTGCCTACGAACTGTATTTCCTAACATTAAGCTCTAAATGCTATGCCTTGACTAAAATGCTGACTCTGGTGGGGACGTTATTGATTTATTTACTGTCGGCCAAAAAGTGATCAAATCGAGACATATTGAGTCTTAAAAATACTCAATCAGCATATGAAAGTTCACTACATCACATAGCAATGTTACAATGTAGCACCCAAGTGAGGAAGTGGAAGTGGAAGTCTGAATGTATGTCTGTTATTCTTAATGTTGAATAATCAGCGTGGTTGAATAAAAACCTTCATAGACCCCTAGATGTTTAATGTCAAAGGGCCGACCTGTCAATACATACGACATACGAAATAACTTAGACCCTTGTAGCTGTAGCTGTAGGTGTGTAAAACAACTTTAATATAACAGCTGCTCTTTGCCCATCTCAATAAATAAATCATGGACTGCTCTCAACTATAACAGTGGATACTCTTTAAACATAATCTACAAGAACCAGTTATGGTTAGGAGGATACTTCTTACTTTACTGTTAAGACTTATATTCTCTATTGCTACTGCTATTCAACTACTACCAAACTATTGAGAAATTAAGATAAAGTACAGCTTCATTTCCTGACAAATGACTCAATGACATAATATTATTTTCTTCTCGTCCATTATTTTCCATTCTTTTATTTTGAACGTCAAATGTTCTTATTTCTGTTACTTCTCTTCCTCAATTCGGCGAATTTAACAATGCTGAGGGGAAAAGCGCACGCGCAGCTTGGTGTACACGCTGGGGCTGCAGACAGAGCACGAGACAGAAAGAGCCAATAAGAGAACACCAGACACTGGGCCTCCAATCAGGTGGCCACCACTATCCTGTAATTATGTTGCATTCAAGTCCCAGGGGAAAACCGGCAAATGAAGCATGTTTAACAGTTTTAACGAGATGTTCCAGTTTAAAGCAGTCAAACGCCAACATGTGCGATTGATGTGATTAAAATGGTTAAATGTGACAACACCTGCATTTCAACAAACAAACCTGAAACACAACTTTTACAAGCTATTATGACTATTGATGCAAAGACTGCATTTTTATGGGAAGCATTTAAAACGGTTGGTTATAGGTTTATCGTCACAATTCTGACTCTTTGTTGTCTTCGTGTATAGCTAATTATTAACCTCTAAACTTTATAGTCCAAGTCTTAAGCCTTTAGAGTCAGTAGCATACATTATCAAAATGATATGAGAAATAACCTCTCCCATAATCTATGTAATCTGACTTGTTAACAATTTGTAAATGAGTTAATTTGTTAAAAAAAGGAAGTTTTATTTCCCATTTCTACAAGCAAGTTGTAAAGTTTTTAATTGTTGAAATATTATTATTTTTTAAAATCCAATGTTAGTTTGTATTTTCATGTTAAAATGCACAATCACCGCCAATATTGAAATCAAAATGAAAACTCAGCTGATAGATTGTTACCCAAAGCGCAATTATCACACAATGCTACTTTGATTATATTCGTACGTATATTATTGTTCTTTACTAGCCATTCCTGTATAATTTTTTTAATTCTTCCTACTCAGGTCACCCTTGAAAACGCGATCTCAATGGTGATAAAAAAACAAACAAACAATGATTTCATTTAATATAGGCAGTCATTGACTTATTTACAGTCCCCATGTCTCACTCATAATACAAAGAAGTATAGTCCATTATATGAGGGAATTATTAAACCAGTTGTTAACACTGAATAAAAGCTCTGATGTATATATCGTATCGTAAACGTGTTATTCAACGCATTCTTATGAAGTTTTAATTAACGTCTTGATTGTTATACTAAGTTTCTTACACCATGATTTGCAGTACATTTTAGATGGTTAGATGGTCGACCCATAGACTGCGTGGTGTGACCATGTGTGTGACAGTCGTTCTCTATCAATTTTGTCCATTCATACACGCCGTAGTTTCATGCGGGTATATGCAGGAGGCAGGATCTGGGTGAATGAGGTAAAGTTAGATCAGTAACTTGTATAACTTTTATTTACTTTTAACTGAGCGACTTATATGTTACCCTGGCTACTGCAGGAAGAAACGCAGTCCTCTTGGCTTTATTATCACGAATGCCAGATGAATAGCTTGAGCTTTTGTGTTGATAACTCAGTTGTAGCTGTTATTAGCCGGTTCAGCTAGCTAACTTAACTTGCTAGCTTGTGTGTTGTATTTTAGTTATTATAATTACTATGTATGTTCTTGTCAAACAAAGATTTGTGCTATAGTTCTCTTACGTGACTGGTTATGTATGCACGACACGTAGCCAGCATCAGGATTAGGACTAGCTTTAGAAAACGCGCTACAGTAAACCCCATTAAAAATCTGTCAACTTTATTTCCACTAACTTATTATCGAAAGATTATAACGCACACCACGCTAATGAGAGAATCGTCTGACAGTGCAGAACGCATCCTTTAATTCGGCACAAATGTAATCTACCAAACGGCATGGTTTAAAACAAAAACAACAACAACTCATTTGCTGCCAAAGTACACCATCGTGGGCTACAGCTGCATCATTGATGTAACACCACCTGGATTGTAATGTAAAATGTATATATAATATTGGGTAATGTTTCATAAAATGTGAAAGCAAGTTAGCATACAATAGTCATGATAGTGAATGTGGTGATGTTGATGTTTATCACAACAGCAGTGATGTATATTACACTTTATAATATGCTTGAGTATAAGGGTAATACCTATCATAGTATTGCTTTGGTCAGAATATCTTCTAAGGTTTTGTATAGTTAATGTTTCTGCTGGGTTAGTACTTTACATCCTCAGGTGGCCATGTTGGAGGTCCACAGCTCTTTTTAAAACCTTTGCATTTTAAAACTTTTTTAACAAGACTATTACTGTGCCACAGAAAGCTAAATCAGTGTCCGTCAATATGTGTTATAAATTAAAATAGTATTTGTTGAACTATGAAGCCTTTTATAAAAATAAATATAATAATTAAATAAAAATATTATTAATATTATTTGATTTATTTTTTTATATCATACTTATTTAAATGAATGAATCTGAAAAAAATGTACGGACCCCCTGGCAGAGTGCCATGGACTCCTGTGTGTCCCCCGACCCCACTTTTGAGAATCACTGCCATAGTTTACAATGCGCTTTACAACATTTTAGCCTTTAGGTCATTCAGTTATGAAAAAGTTTACCTCTCTTCTACTCTAAAACACTCTTATCTGAACAAAAAACAACTCAGTTAAGCTAGTTTATTGGCTAAATAACAGAATAATTAAAAAAGATGGTGTTAACATGAAACTACTACCCCCTGACCACATCCATGTCTTAAAGTGATAGTTCACCCCAACGGAAAAAAATATATGTTATTGACTCACCTTCACGTTAGTAGAAATATGGTGACATATTTTGTCTTTAAAGTTTTACAATGAGCAACACATATCTGTAAAGCCAACAAGCATCCCAGTCAAAGGATAGACTAACTACAAATCTAATCATCATATCTCCTGTTCCCTTATATAAGGTAATTTAAACATGTGATACCTGTAGTTACTGTTTATACAATGTAAACATGATATCCTGATATGAGAACTTTGTAATATAATATAGTTTATATGAGAGATGATTAACAATAATGGGACTGCAACAAATGTTCTTTTTCATTATCAACCAAAGTATTAATACATTTTTATGGTTGATTCACTCAAGTTTCAAAGTTTCAAAATAAGAAACAAATTCAGTAGGAAGTGAACGTTTTGGTTTAAGTTTTAGTTTTAAAGATACCATTTGGAGTTTCCCTGTTGAATGCCCTAACTCGCAATGTTAACAAAAGGGAAACATAACTTGTTTATCCGCCGTATGATTTGGATACGCTCCAAAATATAATGGGTTCTTCCTTGACCCATGCTTCACCCTTCCACCAAGTTTCATGAAAACCGTATGTATATATATATATATATATATATATATATATATATATAT
>CALSBV010012180.1:456646-468162 GCA_943590825.1 Bovichtus diacanthus | reverse complement strand
ACTAGGCTCCCAACAACACAGCCCTCAGGTTCATAGGAGCACCCAAATGCCGTTTCCAGTTTTCTTTAAATACCCATGGGGTACACAGGTTAGGGCCATCTGCTGCTTTTGGAGAGTAAAGTCCTGTTTTAATGTATTTTTAAGCTAAATCTGGATCAAAATCTGTTGTTGCTGTGTATTAGGGTCCAGCTTTGGAGGCTCTTTGGCAGCAGACCTGCAGTGACTGTGCTCCGGTGCGTTCATCCTGCTGCGATGCCGTGGTGCTGCTGGTGGACCAAGGTCACGCAGACCTGCACTACATACTCAACACAGTCCTCAACCTCCTGCCCTCTGCCAGGTACACAAGCATCGTGCCTACAAGCAAACCTGGTTTTCTGGGTTCATCAATAGAGCCTTATGTGTGTTAAAAGACAACTACAAAGGTTTGATTTTAGTTTTTTTTGTGCCATTCTTGTACCTGATTTACTTAAAGTATAATTCCAGTTTATTACAACTTTATAATAATGATTGTACTCACCAAGTTAAATGCTGAATTCGGAGGCATGCCTAAAGATAAGTGATCTCTCCATGTGTTCCCTGTGTTTCTTAATAAGCAGCCAGCCAATTTGATTTGTATTACCAAATCAGAATCATCTTTATATTTGAACCTCAAGAAAAAGAAAACCTGCTAGACGCTGCAATGTCCTCAGAATTTATAGACTGGAGTTTCACAGATGAGACAGTGCTTTCGTAGACTGTAGTCTTCTAAAAGTGCATCAAAATTCAAAATATGCCCTCAGTTTGCACAAATGAATTTGCTCATATTCACATTCAATTCTGCAAAGTTTTATCTGTTTTATAAAAATTATAGTTTTTCAGTAGATGCATTCAAGGGCTGGTCATCACTTGGTGTGGTTTCTAAATATGCCACTGTTAAAATGCACTTTTTTGTCAACCTAAGCCTTTAAAAAAAAACAAGCTTGACAGGAACAAGCAATAGTGTCAATTCGGTAACAAAAGCTAAAGATCAACCTTTTTTCCTTGACAAAGACGAGATGTTTCATGACCAAACGCACTTTATCAAACAGAAATTCTTAAAAATGATATGGGTGAAGTTGATTAAATATAAGTAAAATCATGTGGACTTTTGATCATAGGACTATGGCTAAATTATGACAAAATGAACACTGGCAAACCACCACACAGTACATAGTGTACTTGTATTTTACGTGGATCATGTTCAGTAGGTAACACCGCACCTCTATGCAAAAGCATAATTCAGCTTTTAGTAATAGGACACTTCCACATTGTCCTTGAACCCTCTGCTGACCTGGATCCATTAATTCTTCCCATGTACTGACCGTCAGAGCAGGAGGATCAAGTCTTACTGCAAAGTGACCTTTTCTCTTCAACATAATATGACTCATCTTATATGGAAAATGTTGAGTCAGCATTTTAAATGACCTTTGGGTTGGTGGGACCAAAATACTTCCCCTTAATCTTTTTTACATGCCAAAATAATGGATGTATGGTATATCTGCACATCAATATCTTTATATGAACAATAGGTCCAATGGCTATGTGTAATGTGAAAGTGGTTTTTTATAGTGACAAATCCACCGAAAATTATCAAAAACTCTGCTGTTCCCTTCACCTCTATGGGATTTCTTTAGCATCTTTTAGCTCATTGTTTATGTTTTGCTGCCAAAAAACGTTACTGTTTGGCGCACTCTCAAAGCTCTCATGATCCTTGTTTCCAGCAGCAGCTGTTATCAGGGAAAAATCTCTGCTCTGAGTGTACAGTATCTGCTCAGCACAGACTCAGTTCGAGACTAGCTGGTTATCATAATGGAGCATTTAACAGCTGGAGAGACAGACTCTCTCTCTCTCTCTCTCTCTCTCTCTCTCTCTCTCTCTCTCTCTCTGTCGCTCGACCACAGTGGCTACACCCTGATCTACCCCTGAAAGATCCTACGCTACTCTTATAACACTATGTTTCCATCCAAACATTTTTATGTGAATTTTCAATTTATCAAAGATGGATGTAAGTGACAACTCCAGCAGAACTTTCCCCAGAGCTGTCAAACACACTGCTGCAGCCGTAGGGGAGATTCTTCACTATAAATCAAGACATTCGTTATTGGCACCTCTCTGTCATGATGTTGCGTCCTTAAGCAACAAATACGGTCTCATGTGAGCTGAAACCGAACAACCTGCCCAACAGCATTAAGATCTAGACAGCCAAGCTCTCCCTTTCCATTCTTTTCCCCATGACATTGGAACCTCTTACTCAGGTAGACACTTTATGTGCCCAGGGGATGAATAAGCACCTAATTCACTTTCTATTTTGAAGCCACATTTGTAACATTGGTTTTGATTTCCCTTGATTGTGGATTCCAACGATTATGCAAAAGGATCACGTTCAGCTCAAATAATAGCGATCCGGTGATTATGTAATACTTGTGACAGGCCTACCGAACACGAATCAACTGATATTGATCTTCTCATCTCACTCTCAGAAAGAAGATTTACTTGAACAAAAATCGTCAGCAGTACAATTTTCCTCCTTTTGAGTCTTTGTTGATCTTCTCTGTGTCGTGTCTTTGGCTTGAACTGTGAACAGAAATGTCCAGGGGCTGATAAAGGTCATTGGACAGCTGCTACAGATGCAGGGGGACCAGAGAGACAGAGAAACACACTTCACCTGTCCTTACTCCATCAGGTCAGTCTTTGCCACACAGTATTTGGCTTGCGTAGTATCTTTGTGTGGTGTCTGTTATTAAAAAAAAAAAATCAATAAAAAAATCAATGTATCAATGTTTGTGACTGTTGTGTTGTTTAATCTATTATACTACACATGTAGCAAATAATGCAGCACATTACTACCGCCTAAATTAGTATTTATGTTTTCTAGTCACAACAAGAAATAACGGATTATGAGTGTTCTTAGTCGAAACTGCAACTGGATTTATACATCATAAATAGGGCCAGACAGAAACGTGTGGTTGTTACGTTTCCGTTGTTCCACTCTCTTTTTACCAGGGGACTGCTAAAGAACCCAGAGTAGGACACAATTTCAATAGAACTCTGCTTGAACTCCTTTTTCACTTTTTGATATATGAGGGAAATTCTGCACACACTTACATATTACCATGGTTACCAATTGTCTTGTATGAATAAAGGCTATGCTTCACACAAATATGGGACGTTGCTAACTTGACAGTTGACAATCACAGATAACTTTAACTGCAGTTTAGCTTTTGAATTTATACTATAATCACATATTTGCTATCACACAATCCCACAGTTGGTCTGCTTTGTTTTCACACTAAAAACAAACGGCACCACAATTTGCTTGGAAGCGGAACAATACCCACATGTGGTCTCAGACTGGTTGTTTAGTTTTTGCCAGAGTTCGATGCACAGCTTTCACTCCTGCCCAAACAGACCAGAGCTATTAACGTGTCCGACTGTTGCTTGTTCAACAATGTTTTCAGCACGCAACTTCCCCTAAAACCCCAAATTGTCGGTTTTACTTTTTCTGTTTACGTACAGATGTAACAAGTGAGGTGCATCGTGTTAATCAGTGAGCTGCTTTAGTGGTGTTGGAAGCTGTACCTTTGAGACAGAACCTGGTTAGCTAGTGACATGTTACAGTAGGAAACACATGGGTGTAAAAAATGAAATGAATGATGGTTGAATTCCATTTTGCCGCTTCAGCTTCAGGGTGCCCTTGGTATTGTTCACGCTGGCTAACTGTCATGGCTTAACGGGGACACCTGAAAAGAACGGAGACGTTGTTATTTCATCAACATTTTTTTATCAATTCTGTCAAATCACAAAACAATCTCAGAAGTTGCTTTGAACAGTATTTTAACCAGTGCAAATGGAGGTCAAACTTACTTGCACGCTTGTGTTACTGCTTTTGAGAACTCAAGAGAACAGTCTTGTTGTTTGTAGTTCAGGTCAGTCTAACTCCTCCTCCTCCTCCTCCTCCTCTTCCTCCTCTCTCACCTCTGCCAAGATCCTGGGGCCTCCTTAATCAGTTACAGCGGGTGATAAAAAGACTGCTGCATTGTCTTTTTTTCTTTTCCTTCATGTTACCCTTCCTCCCTCCTGCTCTCCATGTTCCTCTCTCTACCTCCTCACCTCCTTTTTTTTTTTACTCACTCCCTCTTAACCTCTCTTTCTTCACATCTCTATCCCTTCTTTCTTTCTCTCTACGGCCTTCTCCTTTTCCCCATTGTCCTTTGCTTTCTCATTCTGTCTTCATCGCTGTCTCTGCTGTCTGCGTCTGTCTGGCAGCCTGTACCTCCCTGGTGGGAAGATGAATGTGTTGAGGGCAGCAGGGTGGCACCGTTGGCCTGGCAGTCTGGCCCTCCATTGGTCGTTGGGCCTGGCACTGCTGGGTAACTGTTAATGCTGCAGGATTAATGGAGGATGCACACTGGTGCCCATTGTTGACCGTCTGCTCGCCGCTGCCCGGTGCAATCTGCCACTGACACTCCGAGCCCCTTCAGCCCCCAGCAGGATCAGGGAAGGTTCAGGGCTCTGTCCGTCACACCACCTCATTTCTCATGTGATGTTAGTCTGGCTGTAAAGTGAAGTCAATCCTGAGTGTTCCCTGAGGGCTTTCCCACATACTCAATGTATCTGGCCTGCCTGCTCAGGTATGGGGAAATAGTATGTAGCAAATTTATATTCTAATATGAGTCTGTATTACTATTAAATTGTGGACTGATACTGCAATAGACACTATAGCCATTTTATGGTACCCGTTTTGTTTTGTTTACATTAAATCTGGGTAGTTAGTGGGGCTGAAATTGATCAGATCACTAGTGCAATTTCCAAATCGCAGAAGGTGCAATATTTGTTAAAGTCAAAATATGTTTCAAGATGCCATTCTGAATTAGAGCTGCAAGTTTATCAACAGAAAAAAAAGTCTAAGTCTCTAAAATGTCAGAAAATGCTGTTTTCAGCCTTTCAACTATGGAGATTACCTGCATTTCTCTGTTTGATATCATATTAAAGTGTATATCTTTGGGTTTTGGACTGAGAAAATAAGACATTTAACAGCATTTCCTTAGACAAATTGAGATGGGTATTTTTTGGATTGATCGAGAAAATATTCGGCAGATTGATCGGAAAAAAATCATTAGTTGCTCCTCTAATCTGAATTTAGTATTGTGATACTGCAGAGGTGTCCCCGCTTACAAATCATATTCTACAGACCTAATGACTCGTGCAGTAGTGCATGATAATATGAAAAAATTAGGTTCCTCTTGCTCCTCATGATGACATTTGCAAAATACCAGCGCCCAAAGAAAAGAACCAATCAGAGCTGAGGAGTCTCTAAAACAGTGTCAATCACGGCTTGTGAATTCCAATCAAACTGCCAAACTAGGCAACACTGATCAAACAGGAATCAAGATTATGTTACTGCATTGCCTATTTTTTTCGCCTCAAATATTTCCAGAAACATATTTAGTATACTGTTTATCTGGAAAGTTAGAACATTTTGTAGCCCGTCCGCCATGTTGAAAGCAGTCGAAAAATAGACATTGCAGTAACAGAATCTTGATTGTTTGATAATTAAACCGGTCTGTGTCCCAACCCCCTCAGAGGTTGGTTTAACCTGCAGACATCCCCAGGAAGCTGAGCCTGACAGCAGACGGATCTTACCTGGCCCATTTGTCTGCCAGCACTCTGATTCGGCGGTGAACTTGGATTTGAACTCAAAGGAGGAAGGTCTCTGCCTTGACTTCCTGCCACTTCCTTTGTGTGGCAGTTGAAAAGTAGGGAGCGGTGTGAGAGGCTGATGGATGGGAGCTGTATTGAAGCTGAAGTTTTGGAGACAGCCACAGGGAACCTAAGGAGGGGGGACAGAGATGATCAGACAGATTACACTGTGTGAAGAGTGGCAAGAAGGAGGAGGGGGGATTCAGCCGCGGAGTAGTCTGTGCCCGGGCCACGCTGCAGGCATGCACAGACATGCTCAGTCATTGAACTTCCTTCCTACACTTAAATATGTGATTGATGGACTGCATTGGTTAAGTGGACCTGATGGTGGCGTTCACCCCACACACACACGCACACACAATCCTGTTGTGTTAACCTCTGGCCTGTCTGTGGGCTGGAATCTTAACAATACACAGAGGCCTCACCTTGGATTTGACCCCAGTGTTTTGTCTGGAATTAATGGGTTTGCAAATCCAAGAGTAATGGAGGCTGTGTGTTGTTTACACTCACAGGCAGGACAGGTAGAGGGCGGGAACTTGGCAATGTTGAGAAACTCTAGGTTTCTCTCCTCGGCTAAAGATCATTTGTAAGGGGAAGAAGCTCCTCTGTAAGTGTTTCTGTATTCCCAACAAATCCATGGCTGGAGCAGATAAGCTTGTATATGGAAGGTATTTTGCATTTTTTTACTAAAGCATGAAACGTTCTCCAGCGTTTCTATAAACCATGAAGTTTATTTTCAGACGTGAAGGCATTTCAGATTTGACCTCTTGGACTAAGCTGAGGGCTAACAAATGTCAGGCTGTCGAATAAAAATAAATAAATAAATGTTTTTACTTTTTAGCAGGCATAAAGGATGTGTACATCAATTATGTTTTATTTTTACGTTCTTATTACACATAGATTGTGTTAACTCTGTTTTAATAAAGTAAAACCTATGGGGTAACCACACACACACACACACACACACGCACACACACATGCACACAAAAAGTGGACTTCACACGTCATATTAGTAATTAAGTAAGTAATAATTTGATTCTGTTTCATGGTAGAAGTGCATCTAAGCTAAACCAGTGATTCCTGCAGTTGTGGAAGACGGGGAAACACTGACCAATCAGAGCAGACTGTGTTTTTTGGAAGGGGAGCCAAAAAGATACGGGTGCTAAAACAGAGCAGTTTTTTGTTTTTTTTAAACAATAAAGCTTGTTAACATGTTCTAGTAGAAACAAAAATACAAATATGAACTTGAAAATGAGCATCATATGTCTCCTTTCATCATATGCTACCACATGCAAACCACAGGAAAAAAAAGATTACGTTATGAAAAACACTTTGGAAAATAGTCTCAAACATGTAGGATTAAAAGGACGAAGCTACCAGTCCAGACCTTGTGATAGATATTATCTTCTTTGATATATTCTACGCTCGTAATATCTTCTACAGTATGTCAACATCTACTAGACAGATTGGCACCAAATTGTGAACTGTTGGTTGGGTTGCCATGGAATTTGGTACAGAGCTTCATGTTCCCCACAGGATGACTAGAGACTACTTTGGTGATTCCTTAACATTTCATCGAGTAAATCTAGTAACATCTGTATCACATCTGTAATGGGATTTTGCTCTGTCGTGGTGTTTTGCAGGAGCAACCCTCACCCATACATCTCTGCGCTAGAGAACCGAGTGGACTCCTGGCCAGCTCTGCTGCTGGAGATTGATGACTTCATTCAGCAGGCTGCTGAGAGGTTAGCATGGCTGCCACAGAGGCCTTGAACGCTCCATCCAAGCACCACCTCTGTCACTGCATGAATTTAAAGCCATCTGTGGCAAGCAAACCATCCCAAATAACTCATCACACCACCGTCAGCTGTTATTATGCACTTTTGACAAAGGCGTACAGACACACCACGGCACATGCAGTGTGAATCATTTTCTTTACAAGGCTTCAATCTGAGGAATTTGCACACTTGGTATCTTATTGTACCTTGGAAGGCATACTGTAATTGGCCAACACTAAGTGGTGTCTCTGGATTGTATTTTATTCCAGAAATGAACCAGCCTATATCACCATGCTGGCCCCCTTTCTGCGGTACCTGTACTGTGAACCTCAGAGGCAATCCCAGCACGCCCTACTGCGGCACAGTCTCCTCAGGGTGCTGCAGCCCGTACGTCCAGGAGCTGGATCAGTGCTCCAGAACAAGGACCAGGAACTGACCTCTTCGGTGTCCGACAGCCTGCTGCACTGCCTCTGTCAGCTGGTGCCACACATGCAGGTGACACACTGATTTTATAATGCATCAAGGCAATAATACATGAGCGGCCAACGTCAATAACTGACTGAACTGATTGATATTATTTTTTGTTTGAGGTCATTGTATTAAATACTTGTGTGTGTGAGTGCAAAAACATCAACATACCTTTTAAATAATGTCTTGCAATGTGATGTCTCTGCCCACATTGAATTTAAAGTGTGACTATTTAACTTTTAAAAGAACAAATAATAAATGAAAGGTTGGAACGTACAAGCAGTTAAAGGATTATTTTGTTATTTTTCAACCTGGACCCTATTTTCCAATGTTTTAGTGTCTAACTGACTAATGGAGACAACAATTTTTGAAATAGATCCAGTATTAAGCGAAAGCGCTCCAGCCAGCAGCTGTTAAATGGGTTAATGTGGAACAATTTCGCACCCTCCATTTATGTCAACTAAAAGTGCTTGTTTCTGCCACTGACAATATCGGATTGTTATTATAAATGTGTGAAACATTATGGAAGGGACTTTCACTTGGTTTGTTATTGTGTCTAACCGAGTCTCGCTCAAGGAGAAGTCTTGTTCTGAAATCTCGCATCGCATCCACATTGTCAATATCAACAAAATTTTCAGCCATGAAATTTCAAATGTATTCTTTTCACCTCCCTAGACTATTAATTTAGTGAGTAAAGTAAGTAATAATAAGCCAGATTTTGCTAATCATGAGAAATCTGTCCTCCCCTTAAGTGTAGGATTTAAAAAATTCCAAATGTGGTGTCTCCGAGAGGATGTATAAATTTTTTTTTTTTAAAAAGACAGCCTGCCAAACAGCAGTGACCTTTTTATATGAACAAATCTCATGCCAACATTATCTTATTCTTAATCTTTGGGCAAAAAATATCTCACGCAAGTGTCGGTTTTGTTTCACATAGGTTCAGTTAGGTTGAATTACATTTTTCAACCATATGTTGTGAAGGTAATGTGGTATAAAAAAATTAAATAACCAGAGCATTACGAGGTGTTGGTGCCCTCTCTGCGTTGACAGGTGGACAGTGTGGAGGCGGTGTTGGAGCTGTGTGGATTCGTAGACGCTCTGCTTCAGGGTCTTGTCCCGGCCTCTGAGGATCGCTGGAGGACTGAGAGAGTCGGGCTGCTTCTGCAGCTGCTTTGTGCCTGCCAATGCTGCCTCAAGTTAAATGGAAACTGCCGACCTCTTCTCAACTTATTACAGCAGCTCCTTCCTGCCTGTCAACAGGTGACACAGCGACGTTTATGAACCAATGAAATTTTGCATCATTATTTTCTCTAAACTGGATTACTCCGCTCAGGTTCATTGTCAGTATCTCACACACCAACACACACCACAGTACATTATGTGTATCAACATTATGTGTGCTGTGAGTTACCTTTATTGTTATCTGTAGGAGCTGCCATTGGACGAGCTGATGATGGGCGTGGCCCTGCTCCTGCTAGAAGTCCCTGCATCCCAGCAGACCAGCCTGCTCAGTCTGGGTAAAAAAACATTCTAAAAAATCAATCATAATCTATTATTGGGCGGCTAAGGATGAAATATCCAGTACTTGACACGTGCTCTTATTACTAAATATCCCTTTATCTGCATGACTGGGAATTATCACAGACAGCTTCTTCATTACAGTATGGCAAGGACTGTATGATATTTAAAAAAATACAGTATTTTAATAAGATTGGTAGTTTTATTTGAATAAATTCTAAATAAAGTAATAGAAAACGAAAAGCTATTCCCCTTATAATTAGTGCCAGAATACATTTTTCCATGTAGTAAATCATTAAGAAATCCCTCTCTCTCTCTCTCTCTCTCTCTCTCTCTCTCTCTCTCTCTCTCTCATAAACACAGCACTGAGTTTAGTCCCTGAACAGACTGGGCTGTCGCCCTGGTTGAGTCCAGTCCTGGTACTTCCTGTGCTGCAGCTCCTGTCCTGCTCAGGTCTCACTGAGGCTCTGGCTGACCAGCGTACGCACAGACTCAACCAGGACTTGGCCCACAGCCTGCTCCGCAGGATCAGCAGAGAGACGGATAAACCCCGACAGGTAACACTGAGGCTGCTTTTCAAAGATTTCCTGTTAGGCCCACCTTTGCTAGCGATGTCCAAATGGAAGCAAACTGGTTTACACTCAAAATTAAGAGTTTTTCTTAGCGTTCTCATTTGTTGTGTTTCTCTCCGGCAATTTTTTAGTATATATATATATGTATATGTATATGTGTGTGTTTGTGTAAATACAAGTATAAATGAGAAATGTTCATAGTTGTTCCAAACAGCGAGGGAGAAAGCTGGCCTTCATAGAGAGAGGGAGAGACATGATATCGCTTAAACATGGGGATAGCGGTGCACTTTTTCGGACTGTCTCCCCAGGAAGACATTCATAGTGTTGCACTCAGTTGTTCACATGAAAAGTAATAGTTGTGTAACAGTTTTTTAACTGTTATTTATTATTAACATATATTTTAGCCTCTAACATGTTTCAGGAAGTAACAAATAAACGTCATTCTTTATCTCTCAGTCTGGTCCCCCATTGGCACTTCCTCTCAGTTCCTGGTACAACGAACTAAATGTGGCCCTATCCGTACTGCGTAAAGTGACAGATGATCCAGCAGTGGCAGCCGATTGGCTGCTGTCGGTCAGCTCAGCCCTGTCCTCCAGCCAGAGCCAGCTCTGCCCCGTCACCCTCATCGTGACCCATCTCATCATCACGGGTCGGGAGGACGTCTGCCAGCTGGCTCTGAATGCATGCCAGGCCATCGCCGCAGCCGACCCCTGCCAGGTAGATATTCCACAAAGCATGAGACTCAAGACTCAATTAAAGCACTTTTTCACATTTTCCCTCAATACAAAATAAGTAATACTTGTCCTGCCTTTTTTTTTTACTACCAGAATCTCACCTGGCAAAACAAGAATTTTCCATAAAACTGGCCTTAATTTTTTAATCCAGAATTTATAACACTTTCTATTATCATGGCATTTCTTGCGATTTTTCATGCAGTCATAATAATTAGTTACACTCTAATATACATGGGGGTACATTTACCAAAGAACAAGAGAGATGGATGTTTGTTGATCTTTTCTTACTATATTTTGTGAAGTTGCATAATTCCAGTGCACATTAATAGGTGTACAGTAACCAAAAAAGCTATTATTCAAATAATAGTCAGCACAAACAATTACGACTGGTTGTTAATACAGGGCAGCTAAAAAAAGGGGAGGCATTAACTGTCCTCTAATGCCTCACATGTACATTTGGTATAATGTACGTTTTCACATCACTAACTTACTACAACAATAGGTCATTTCATAGTCCCCACTCTGCTGTTTTTAACTGTATCATTTATAGTTTGTTCCACTTTGTCGTGTTTTGTTTTATTTTTTATTTAAAAAGAAATTGTTATCGCTGTTAAACGTGACACTTCCTGCTAATTTTGCACATTGACAGTTTCAGTCTATCTCGAATTAGTAAAGGGATAAATAACATCCATCCATCCATCCATCCATCTTCAACCGCTTATCCGGGG
>CALSBV010012180.1:437998-456246 GCA_943590825.1 Bovichtus diacanthus | reverse complement strand
TAGACCAGCAACTCTTTTGTTCCGCGAGGTAAAATGACTGATTTTGTCAATAGAGTTTGGTGGCTTCAAAGAGAGCATAGATAAAGGCTTCAGTTCCCTGTTAGAAAAGGGCTGTCTGACAGCAAGGTAAAAGGGTGAAAATATTATCCATTTAATAAATTTAAAGCCTCTTCTTCACAACTGACTTTGTTCCTTCCTGTCAGGATCGAATCTACCCTGATCTGCAGCGTCTGCTGAGCCAGCAGGAGAGTAGGGTGATGGTGGGGAAGGACGCCCAGTGGGAGCAGATCCTGGCCAGAGCTGCCTGCCTCAGGGACATCTGCAGAGAGAGGTCAGACCACAGCTTCAAATGTAGCAGCTCCAGGTTTTTTTTTTTTTTAGAAGATTGTCATACATCATGCATCATAAAATGTCCTTTGTGTGTGTGTTTCAGGCCTTACCAGCATGGAGGGGACATGTTGGCTGCAATTACACTCACTCTGAAACAGTGCACCAGACCAGATATGGCAACCCCTGCTGCTCTCGCCCTGCAAGGACTACAGGAGCTATGCCGGGCAGAGGTCACACACACAGACACACACACACACACACACGTAGCCAATGTTTACTGCGTGTACATTAAATGTAGCCACTGAGTTTAAAGAGTCCTGTTTTTGCAGGTAGTGGACATCGTCTCAACATGGAGAAGTCTCGGACCCGAGCTGAGCTGCGACTCCCGTCCACTGATGGTCAAAACCATAGCTGAGCTACTGACTCTGGTTCCCCAGCTCCCTGTCAAGTCAGAGGAATACGAGGTGTCGGATTTACTTCCTGAAAGCTTCAGTTTTATGCACAGTTTTTTTTTTTTTTGTCTACCTATCAGTCTTTGTGGTTCTTCAAAATGTGGTATATCCAGAAATAAAGCTACCATGTGTAGAACATTTCTTACTTCGGTTTCCCCTAGTAGTGGTATCTAAAATAAACATAATTACAATAAATAACAAAACTAATTATTAAAACACTTAAAAAGATAAATAATCTACACATTGTTTATTAAAAATAAAAATTTTAAAATAATAATAAAAACTTTTTTTTGTCTTTTTTTCTTTTGTTTTACATGTCTAAAGTAAAAGTAAAAGTGAACAGTAAACAACAGATTTTTGTGTCAGCCCGCCAGAATCAAGATGGATGAGCTTTTTTTTTTTTTATAATTTATTCATTTTATTTTTTTTTATGCTTATAATTTTAAAATGTAAGATGTAATACCAAATATGCTTCTGTCCGTAGCTGCAGTCAGAATGCGCTAAGCCTATTTTAGCAAAAAGACTGGAAGCAGGGGGAATCAGCTCTGTACGAAGTTCAAAAATACCCCGACCACCACCTCTAAAGATCACTAACATGTTGAATATGTTTGTTTATTATGTACTCAAACTGTATGTATTACTCAGACATGAGACTGATATTGATCTTCTCTTTTCACTCTCAGAAAGAAATAAGCATATTTTCAAAAATGTAAATGTGACTATGTCTACAGTATACGTATAGTCGGAAAAAAAACATGTTCGTGGTCACTGTTGAGTGCTATAACAAGCTCTTATTATTATTTATCTCTGTTTTTCCAGAAACTGAAGGAGGAGGTGGTCAGCTTTCTCTGGAATTATGCTGTGAACAAGGTCTGTGTACTGAAGATATCTGGTGTGTCTGTGTCTGTGTCTGTGATTGATTGATTGATTGATTGATTGATTGATTGATTGATTGATTGATGGTGCAGCAAAAATGTTTCTCACATAATTTAAGAAACAAAACTGACGGGCAGCTGCTGAACTGAGCACTCCGTACATTCTTAACGCTGCTCTAAAGGTATTTTTATATTAACAATAGATGAAATGACTATACGTTATGTGAAATGGGTTGATTTTAGTAATGAAAATTATCACCTTATTCAGCTTTACAGAGTCGATGTTTTGCTTTTACTGCCCCAAAAGTCTGCTCAAATTCAGTCAGATAGTCATCTGTGTAAAAACACAGCATCTCATACAGTGTGCTTATATTTTAAACGTTGAGTCATCATTACATGTACAAAAGTATGGAAAACAAATTGTGTATGTTTGTTTGCTGTAACAGGATCCAGAGGTGGCCAGCTGTGGCTACAGGGCTTTGGCAGATTTTCCTGAAGCGGCCCACACACTAAATCTTCTTCCTGAAGCAGTAAGTGTACTGCTCCACTCTCCTAACAGTCTCGTCTATAACTTTACATTCCACATTGAATGCTTTTTTCTTCATGCAAAACTATTAGTGGATATTCCTTCCAAGAATGTAATGCAAATTACATTATTATTATTTCACCTAAATTAAAAGGAACTGTAAAACTAACTAAATAATAATGTAAATATCATAAGTAGTTTGTTAAGCTTTAAATGCCAGGTGCATACTTTAATTAACTGTTCATAGAATTGTTATAGTCATTCAGATTTTGGTCTATTTATATATTGATGCATATGATGCAGTTTAGACAATAGCTCATAACCCCAAAGGTTTCACATCTGTTATTATGGGCTTTTTTGATCATCTGTTTACATCGACTTGCTGGTTCTTTTGTATCTGTTGCTGCTTCTCGTACCGCTCTTTAGGCCAGACCAGCTACCAAACCTTCTGAAAATGTGGAGGATGAACAAGGAAATGAGAAGGAGGAAGAAGAGGAGGAGGATCTCTCCATCCCAGGCTCATCTTATGTGAAGCTCATGGCTCTCACTCCTGTATCTGTTCTGCCAGGTAAATTATACTCATCGTACGCCAGGCTTTATAACGGTACTATGGTGCTTCCTGCTGGGCCAGACAAACACAATTGGCTGTGTTTGTGGAAAGCCAGTGAGCGATCATGTTGGATTATGGGTTGGATTTCCACAACTTTTTATCATAATTGTGTCTTTCCCTTACAGTTTTGGAAAGTGTAATCGCAGGAGTTTAATCTTGCATAACTCCTTCTTACAGACTCTGAATTTGTTTTATTCTTCTCAGCCTTCGATCTCTTTTTGACCTCACTGGTGAAGCAGGAGATGAGCCAGATGCCACGTGGGGTATACTTCTCTGCCCTGAGAGGAGGGAACCTGCGTTCAGACCAGGGTAAAACAATGGCTGGAATTCCATCATTCATGCTAAAAACCTACGAGAAAAACAAGCAACCTGGGCTGAAGCCTGGACTAGCGGGTGAGCAAATCCATCCCCTACCTGTGTGAATCTTAAGTTGTTACATTTTTGTTTACATGGTTTGTGTTTGATTACACATGACTAAGCTACTGTGCAACTTGCATATTTGTCAAACAAATCTCAAGAAGATGATTTCAAGGATGATGTGATGGGGCGCTTCCAAAAAGTAATTTCTTCGGCTTTAACCGAAACCACCAGACAAATTGTACTTTTTTGCATTTACTAGTGCAGTGTTCCAGAGTTGTTATGTACCAACTTTGGGGACAATGAACAAGGACAAGGACAGGAAGGTTAGCAAAAAAACACTGATTTTGACAGTGTAAAAAAAAAAAAAAAAAAAGTGTAGAGAGACTTACGGTTCAAAAGTGACAGGTCAAAACCATTTTATAAAGTATATTTTTATAGCGCCACTATCTTGCGAAATTGCACCACATTCAACACTGCCCTCTCTTGGGTCCTCAGCAGTACACCCACCACCAGTGTGAAGTAGATCAGATGAATGGTTCTCGAGATACTCGAAGAACACAGACAGATATGCCTTCTTTTATAGTTAGATGCGCTGGTTTGGTTCTGGATACATTTAAAGACACTGTAGTATACAGCAGTCTCCACGAATAAAAAAAAAACATGTTTTGTGTCCAGTTATTTGACAGGACATTGATACATTGAAAAACTACTTGAATACTTGTATACTGTGTTGAAGTATTGCACGTTAGTAGTCCTGCAAACAAACAGTTAAACCCATTACACACTACCTGCTCGGCACCAACCAGCAGACAGGCAGTGAACATAGTTTAGCATTTAGCAGCGAAAGAAACAGAGACTAAAACATTACAAAGCCTAAATAGCTTATTGAGTGTGTGTGTCTCTGTGTGTGTGTGTGTGTGTGTGTGTGTTGTAGCTGGACTGCTGCTCAGTTATGAGCTGCCTGTGCAGACGGACCGTGAAGGCAAACCAATCGTTCGTTTCCTCATAAGCCGCAGCCGCAGCTTTCAGCAGACCTTGGCAGCCCTCATTCATGAAGTATGTCTAAACCTGTTCTTCTTCTGCCTCTCACACTCCTCTTTGTTTTTTAACAACTACAGTTTCACACGGTTAAAACTCCTGCTTGTTGTATTTAATGTGTAGGTGAACATTCAGCCCTCCGAATGGCACCGTGCTTTACTCCTGCCCCAGGCCTGGCGAGGTTTCATGAGCCGAGCTTTCCACGCGGTCCTACAGGTTTGTGCTTCTGGCAACTGATAGATTGAAGACATATTTATCGGAGAATTGATCAATACTACACGTGATTCTAGAGAGGATACGTTCTCCAGGCAATGTTCAGTAGAGCAAGGAGAAAAGTTTCATCTCACAGGGTTTTCATTGCAACTTTCAACCACGCATCATGGTATGTGTTTATTCAGTTGTCATGTAGATGACTCGTACGTTATCCCATGGCCTACGTATGGAACGGTAGTCACATGATTACCGGTGGTCATATATAGAAGGGAGACGTAACTCTGGAAAAAGCCAGTAAGTGCGCCATGTGTGAGATTATTTTGTCAAAGCCCAATTTTTTTTCCAGACATGGCAACTATGGCCAGAAACCGGAGCAGTAACATATGTCTCTGACTTCCTTTGTCTCTGCCTCAAATTGGTGGGTTTTGGCCGATTGGAAGTTATGTCCTGCCCATTTCTTTTAATGGTTGACAGATTTCACAAAACAGGACCTGGAAACTCCTAAAAAATAACCATGAAAAAGATTGTTTCCATTAAATATTTCTAACAAATGGGCTACAATCAGGGTGTCATATTTACGTAGGGGCTAAGACACATTCCACATAAACCACAAAGTCCTGGTTCGAATTCAGCCAGGGACCTTCGTTGCATGTTTAAAAGTCCAGTTTGATGGTTCATTTCCAAGTTTAGGTTGCACATTTTCTGCTAAAATTAAAATGAAAAAGTTAATTTCACATAGATAATTTTCTTGGGGTTCACAATGTTTTTTTTTATCAATGGAGTTTTCATTTAGTCAGTAATTATGCATTTTCCAACACAACAATTAAAATTGTTTTTCTTTTTAAATGTATTTTTGTCATAACTCATTCACACGAATACTAGAAAATGATTTCATTTTAATATTTGCATCACTGGCATTCCATAGTTAGCATGTCAACATATAGTATAACAAGTTGTTATTACATTACAGTTGAAATTTCAAAGTGAAATTTCAATGTTGTGCCATCTTATTGTTCTTCAAAAACCCATACTCACATGTCTTTGTTTGAGTTTGACATAATGATTAGATGCATGGTAAAATTAAATATGGCCTTCTGTGGTTTTGTTTTGTTTTGTATATATCTTCAGGGTCGACGTGCTGATTTAGGAATGCAGCAGAAACAAGGCAAAGAGGACCCAGAAGAGCTACAGTACAAACAACACTGTGCCTGGCTGTGGTGAGAATATACTGCTACCTGTACTGTATGCTTACACACAAACACACACGCAAATACAGCAAGGCACTTAACCCCAAATTGCTCCAGGGGGACTGTCCCTGTAGTTAGTTACTATAAGTTGCTCTGGATAAGAGCATCTGCTAAATGACCTTTAATGTAATATTAAAGGGAACAATTTTACAGGCAATATAAACAAAATAGTGAGACTTTTGTGATTGTATACCCTTATTAATACTTTTCTCTAAACTCAATTTCAGGACATTCTAGCTCAAAAAGTCTTTGAAAAAGGTTGCTAAATTAGTATGACCACTTACAGTTTTTTTTTTTTTTTAAATGTACCTAAGATATACATAATTACATGACAGGTGGCAGCATTTCTTTAGCCAAGGCTGTGCAGAAACACCTCCAGTTTCAGATGCAGTTGTTGCATAGTGTGTTGGATGAGCTTGGCTTCCAGACTCACATACCGTCAACTCTGCTGACCAGTAAAGAGCACACTTACACTTATTGAAAGAACTCAGACAAGTATTTTTTTCTGTCTATATTTGGCACATTGTTATGGTGACCCATGAATTGGACACAAACAATCGGCAAGGCTCGGCACTGCCACCAAATGAATCATAGAGATGTGGAACTTGCTAAATATGAACTTATTGTTCAACATACATTTGATGCCATTTTTGGTTTTAAATTTAATGGCATACATGTAATTAAAACCACAGATTTCAAATGACAACGTTTATTTACTATGATTGATGCAAAAATGAGATATAAAACATTTATACTTATACACTTAAACATATACATATGTTTGCATTTCATGCTATAATTTTACTCACTACAGTTAGTGACATTTTAAACTTTTTCTTTATTCAGAATGTCCCAGAATGAGTACCAAAAAAACAGAATGTACAAAAACATATATTTTTTTCAACTGCATATTTTTTATTGAAAATGAAATGTGCTTACACACATACTATATACAACAACCTATAAGCTCATTTGTCAAGCTACAAGTTTATATGTCACTCTGCACTAACTTGTTTATTTTTCTGGCAGCTACGGTTAGCTACACTGTAGCACTTTGCTCATTTCCAAATCTTTGTATCCAAGATGCTCGGTTTTCATAGTCAAATAATTATATACATAATTAAAGTTAAATAGATGCATTATATAATTTTGTGTGTGTATATATATATATATATACAAAATAAAATAAAAGTAGAAAGGGAATTGTAGCCATTGTAAGTGACATGTACCAGTTATACAATGTTATAAATTACAAGCAATGAATAAACTGTTCAGAAATGTGCTTATATAATATAATATATAATATTATTAAATATAATTGTCAAATTGTAAAACACAAACACACACACACACACACACACACACACACACACACAGTGTAAGGAACAAACATCTGCCAGGTGACTGATGCACCAGAGATGAAAGTGTGTCTGTTAGTTTGAATGCATGCTGTTGTTCATACATTGTTGCATTAGCAGAAGAAGGATCCTCTTTTTATACCACATTTCTCTGTTTCTTTCATCCTTTCTTCCTCTTATCTCCATCTTTTTCTTCTCATCCCTCTCAGGGCCAGAGATCAGCTGGCAGACGTCATCAAAGCTGCTACAAAGTGAGTCCCCTGCATCACAACTTTTTAGTTTCACCGGAAACAACATTTTTGAGGGGATCTGTAGGTTACAACTTGATATATTGAGTTCAGTCAGAAAGGTGGCCTTTTGAGTGTCAATACTAACAGCAGTGTGTTCTTTGTGTTTTCTTCAGGGACAGTCCTGTTGTTCAGGGAAACTCCATCCTGGCTCTGAGTGGCCTGGCTGCTGTCCTGGCTAAATATGAGAGCAACCTGCCTGCTGACAGCGACGGAAACCTCAGGGTAAGCATAGGTTGCATCAATATGCATGTTAAACAGTATGTTATGTTACATGTAATATGATTTACTAAACAGTATCTCTGTCATTGTGAAACTTTATAACCTTTGGTTAGCTTCATGAAAGTGCTTTCTGACTTCTCACTGTAGGCTGGACCAGAGTTTGTGCCCACAGCCAGCTGGTTGGCTATAGTTCTCAACACCCTGCTCAGCATAAGCAGCAGCAGCTACAAGGCCAGAGGTCAAGTTTTCCCATGGTTCCTTCATGTAAGTTTCATCTGAGTTTTTTTGCTTGATGTTTTTATGTCCTTTTTTGCCCTAACATCTTCTATAGACATACAGTAGGTCACAGCAGGTAAGTCACTTGGTCCATTCAAAAGTATTTAATCCAGTGTTCAATCTTACTGTTGATATTGCCCTGACGCTGAACATAAAACACATTGAAATTACTTACATGTGTATGAAATAAATGCAAGAACAAAAGACTAATTACTTTATGAAGTGATTTTGGGTGTTGCATCCAGACGAAAGCAAAAACCATGCATTTTTTTATTTTCATTGCTACAGTATGTAGAAAAAAATCTAACTACAACACATTGTACATCCATCAAATTTCAAGTGAACTCTAAATTGACTACACCTGAAATTTTAGAATAAATTCTTATTTTAGTGTCACATAACATGAAACCAGTGATTTAGGCAATAAAATATACACAGCAGCTCGTTAACCAACAGAAAATATTTTCATACTAGTCAATGTTCCCAGAATCATTGTGGAGCTGAAACAATTGGCCTATTGATTAAATAAACATCGTAGAGAAAATTGATCAGCAACAATTTTCACAATTGATTAATTGGTTAAGTTCGTAAATCAGAAAGAATGACTGTTTTTCTTAGTCCTTTTTCTAAACCAAACTCAAATAATTAATTGAGAAATAACGGACAGATTAATCGATAATGAAGCCCTACGAGCTTAATATAATTTATGTTCATTTCACTGATTACGCTGCATTCTAGTGAAAGGTTTAGAAATGTTAACTTCCTATTTGTAAAAATGTTTCCATGCAGGAAACATTAATGAACTGGCTTAATGAAGTGGCGACTGAGAAAATGAAATGTAATGAGCCTTAAATTCCTGCAGGTGTCCTAGATTGTCTGCAGCACTGAGAATGTCATCACAACCTGCATAACGCAACCCAGCTGTACCTTCTCCTCACTCACTAATAATGTATCGGTTAATGGAATCAGCTGCTGTGTTGTATAGCTGGCAGAATAAAGCTACAGAAAACAATCCAATACCCTCCTCCTTCCCTCACAGCGTTCCTACTCAGGTGAGAACACAGCGAGTGCCATAGCTCGCTCCTGTGCCAGCCTGGCGTTGTCACTCCTGGTCCCGGTGCTGGTGGTGTGGCAGAGGGACGGTCTGTTACAGGTCCTGTCAGTGCTGCAGGTCGGCCTGCCAGGCTCCACCACCACCGCCGACGACTCGCAAGCCGTCCAATTCCACTCCGGCCTGGCGCTCGGCATGGTGCTGTCCAGCCTGCACCACCAACGCCTGAGGTAGAGTCTGCATGTCTGTAGTAATGACTCAAACACATGCCGTAACCCGTCCTTTATAGTCGAGCTGATAGTCTGTCTCTCTCTGTTACCCAGTGATGTCTCTGTTCAGAAGGACACTGATGTCCTCCTCAGCTCTCTGGATGCTCTTGAAAGTTGTTCCTTCAACCCCAACCTGGAATACAAGTTAGTGCTGAGTCCTTAGACATGATGTGAAGTACTAACCAGCAGTGGTGGAAGAAGTATTCAGATCCTTTACTTAAGTAAAAGTACTAATATCACACTTTGAAAATACTTCCCTTCAAGTGAAAGTCCTGCATTCAAAACTTTACTTGAGTAAGTAAGTACTTTAAGTACTTCAAGTAAAAGCATTCACTATTCAGTAAAATGTTCTCTGTCAGTGCTTTACTATTATATATGATGTTTTTGGATTCATATTACTGCTTCATTAATGTGTATTTTGCATTGTACTGCTGTCGATGTTTATGGCTGTGTTAATTTCAAGTCCTTTATTTACTTTGAAGAGGTTTAATCTACAGCTTTTCATAAACTCAAAAAAAGCAGTTTTTAGTTTTGTGCCGATGCATTATCCAGCTGATCCAAGAGTTTTTTTGTTTTTTTTATAGTTTATTTTGCTTAAGAAGTATGAGAACAATTCCTTCTTCCGTTAATCACAAACCTTCAAAATTAAAATGATCAAATTTGGGCGATAAACGGTTTTCACTGGACATGAAGTTAATGAAACATTTGAATCTGTAAAGTAACTAAATCTGTCAGATAAATGTAGTGGAGTAAAAAGTACCAATATTTGCCTCTGAGATGCAGTGGATTAGAAGTAATAAAGTTGCATGAAATAGAAATACTCAGAAGTACTTGAAGTACAAGTGCCTCGGATTTGTACCACCACCGCTAACCAGTATGGGATAACAATATGCTGCATGGTTTAGACCAGTGGTGTGTGAGCATGTGAGCCAACACTGTCATAAAGAATCCTTTTGAATTGTAGGGAATTTCCGGCATTGTGCTTTTATTTTGAAATATAATTTCCCGCTAAGTAAAGTAAAGAACCTACAACGTGCAACTTTACAGTACAATTAACCCATTGATGCCAGTTCCATTGGTTTTATGACCCTCACCTTGCCTGCGCATCCACTTTGACGGGCGATATTTCGTTTTCTTTTCCCTGACCCCGTCCTCCTTTGTGCTCTCCCTCAGTGCTGGCTGTGTGTTAGGTCTGGGTCTGGTGCTTGCAGCTCTCTGCAGTAGTGGACAGACGGACCAACATGTCCACGTCACCCAAACACTAGACAAACTACTGTCCAACCTGCAGGACAGCAGTGGGCAGGGACGCATGCTGCAGGAGGTACAAACTGCCCCACATGACACAGAAATATTTGCTGGATTCTTTTGAGGAATACTGTTTACTCCTAATGTGTGAGCGTGCCTGCGTTTTGGTTTCTGTTTTACTTAACGCTGAATTATGCGTTTGCTCTGAACTGGCATGGATTTAACTTTGTCTGTTTACATCTCTTAAAGAGGGGAAACCAAAATTGTAGAATTAACTGTTAAGCATGTAGTAATCTGTCATTTATTTCAGTTATTGGCAGTATGTTTTTCATTTTTGGGTCATTTTTGGGTGTGATTATAGTTTTTTTTATTCCTTAAAATAACTGGTCGAACGTATACAAAATAACCTAATTTAGAGTAAAGCAGAGCTAATGTTTCATCAACACTAAATGTGATGTGATGTTGGTGTCTGAGAATGTTTCTATAGCCACTATGATGCATTAACAGTCAAAAATCGGTTTTAAAACATACAGAAATTGTGGTTACTCTGAATGTACGGTAGACCCTAAATGCTGAGGGTAAATGGTATAAGATAAAAAGCCTGAACCTTTATTATAAAATGATGTGTTATAGTGGAATGCTATTTGAAGGATTTTTGTCTCTGAATATCTTTGTCCCTGCACAGGTCTTGGCGTACTCTGTGGCGTGTGTGGGTGTCTCTGCCTTCAGTGGAGGCCTTATAGATGCCGCCAAGGCTGAGGAGGTCATGAACACTCTGCGCACCCTGACTGAGGAGAGCCAACAGGTCAGCAGGATGGACCTTGCTGAGCCACAATGATATGAAAGATTTTCTAAAAACAAAACTATGCTATAGAAACAAAATAATTTATTATTTCGTAAGTAAATTCCTTAAGTGCTGTACTAAGCACTGTCTCTATAGTCTAACCCCTGTTTTCTTTGCTTTTGTAATGTTTTATGTTTAGACTCCAGGCTTCTCCCTGGCTCTAGGGTTGATGGTCCACGGTCTGTCAATGTCCGGCCATGGTAAAGCAGAGGACATCCATCCTCGTCTGCTGGCTGCTTGGATAAAGATCCTGCTGGCTGAGGTACTACATCTACATTTCCTTTCCTATTCACAGCTGCTTCAGATACTGTATTTACAACATCTACCTAGCTTGTCAGCCTGAATCAAAGTGGAGTCATCATAGTGAAGAATTGAAACACCCCAAAGGCAGAAAACAGAATTTTCTGACATTTTTTAAAACTTTTTTTTAATTTTATTTTAATTTAATTTAAGCATTATTTGAAAATAAACAATGTATATTTTAAACAACATTCAAAGAAATGTAAATTTACCCGAGTTAGCTCTAGGGCTATCATCGGCAGTCCCTTTGCCTGATGTTGGAAGGCATCCTAGAATAATAAGAATAATACAATATAATTTTCCATGAAAAATGACTTTAATGATTAATCTATTATCAAAAAAGTTAGCGATTTATTGTTCTGTCGAGCAGCCGCACTTTTTTCTGACTTATCCCTTTAAGACATCTGAAACTAGCCAGGATTCCTGGTGTTTGAGGTTTAGATTTGACATGCTAAATATAATCTGTAAACAGAAAGAAAGAAAGAAAGAACCAGTTACTTAAACTATTTAATTATATATTTATTATTTTATACTTTAATTTCATGAAACCAAGCAACTGTAACTTGTCTGTTTCCCAGTGTGTTGAATGTTCAGTAAAGGAGTTTTCTTCGTGTTTCAGGGTTGTCCCACTATGCAGCGACTGGCTGCCGTCAATGGCCTTGTGGCTTTAGTAGGATCTGAGAGTTACCTCTTTCAGGTGAGAAATCCACTTTGAAATCAGTTTGAAATGTGTTGTTTGTTTGTGTCACTGGGTAAGGCGGGCAGTGCATAATGTACACAGAGGCTAGAGGAAAAAGTTACCAAAGATGTATCACGGCTGATTTCTGCTTTTTAAGTTAAAATCAGTCTAAGTTTACACAGGTGTGAGGGTTTAGCAGTGAGCACCACATAGAAATATTCAGCCCTCCCAGCTTCCTTACAGTCAAGATGGCCGCGAAGATGACAAAAATGGGGATTGTACCGTGCCTAACTTTAGTGGATCCTAACGTATCAGGTATGGAATTAATCTGAAAATGCACCAGTTCAAAATGAGACCAAACCTTTCTACGGATGTCAGTTTTTGAGCCATAACAAGATCAAAATGTGGCCATTAACAGACTAGGTAAGGCTAGTTTTGTAACGTTTGCAGCGTAGCCGATGCCGGAAATGCCTTTTGCTACTGAAGAAGTTGTTGATCTCTTGCGGTCCCTATCTGCCAGTTAACAGGACCGATGAGTCAGCAGTCAATGGCTGTGTAAAAGTCAATAAAAAAGGTTTTTCAAACCTTACGCTTACACCCTGGCAGAGATGATAATGCTTTTTTTGCTCTCACGAGTATCATACTGTACTGTACAGTGTCATTGACCATTTTTCTCCCGTGGTACAGCAAACACGTGAGATGGAGCTTTCCTCCCAGCAGCAGAGCAGGCTGAATGAGGTTATTCGAGCCATAACACAGGTGTGTAAACACATTTTTATTCTTAATGCTGCTTTTTGTTATTGGTGAAAATGTGACCTCCCCCCTCTCAGTATTATTATTACTAAATACCACAAGATGTCTCAAGTAATGTCAGACACTTCTTGTCTGCTTTTGCCAAAACTTGGAGTGATGCAGCGTTTAAAAATGATGTGTCTGCAATTACTGTTAATACCACCATCAGGCCAAAATTTCTATTACTCACTCGGCAGGTTTCCATGGAATATTCCTGCTTGGACTGAAGATACTGTATAATGTAATAGGCGAATTAGCATGAACCTTTCTGAACACATTTGAGACTATTTAAATTTTGTTTTTTTAATCTCTCTTTTGCAGATCATAACATTCTCGGGAGCCATTGGTTTGCAGTCCAACAGTACTTGTTTGGTTGGTCATTTGCATTTGGCCCATATGTCCACCAGTCACAGTCACACAGCAGGTAGGCACAGCAGCTCAAAATGGAGGAAACAGTCAGTTGCAGTGTGAATCTCCATATTATAACCATTTACTGGGATGGAGCCTATTATAGGTGTTGTTCATCTTCAAACTGAGGAGCTATTTGGTGTGATATGTCTTTCTCTCCATGTCCTCCTGTCATCTTCTCAGTTCCTCAGGATTTCAGTTACCTCTCAGAGAAAAGTGTCATCAGATCCATCATTGACTTCATCACAGAGGCAGGAAAAAAAGGTTTGTTGACACATTTAATAACGTTCTTTTCAACAACATACCACACATTTACAGAAGCCCTGAGAGGCACGTGAGAAGAAAAAGAAAAACTGGTGATCCAAACACTGTTTTAATTGCGCTTTTAAAAATTGCCATACAATGCCATATAACAATTAGAATTATATGTTTGTAATAAACAATATGTCATATAATACACATTTACAGCACACTGAACGGGGTATTGTCTTACCAAAAACAATTAAAGGACGAAAAAAAAGATAAAGAGTAATACTGAATAAAATAAGAAGAAAAGTAAAGAAAAAAAGTATTTTAGTTTCTGATCTGTTTTGTTAGATAAAAAAAGAATTATCCTGGCAAAACCTTTTTTCACACCTGTTCTTAAGTCATGAACACAGGAGAGAACACAATTTAGATTTGACTTTGAAAATTTATCGGCAGAAAAAATATTTTCTCAGGGCTTCCAACATCTTTATACAAATTGCCTGCATATGCTAGAATTTCACTTGCTCTCTTACTTTTTGGAACATCCCCTCTTCTTGTGTACCCAGGTCCAGAGTTTGCCCATTCAGCTCTGGTTAAGACTGCTCTGACCCCACTGGCATCAGTTGGAGCCAGTTTCCAGTACCCACCCATCAACTGGAGTGCTGTGCTATCTCCTCTGATGAGGCTCAGCTTTGGTAAGAGTTCTCACACATTTGTCTCTTTGTACCTAAGGGCTAGCAGAGTCGAAGCACCGAGCTCAGCATCTTCTTTTCTTTGACAGGAGAGGATGTGCAGCATCAGTGTGTAGTGCTGGCAGCATGTCAAACTCAGTCTTCTCAGAGTGCCTCTCTCTTTCTGGGCTCCTGGCTGTCACCGCCTCTTGTGCACAGTCTCAGTGTAAGTTCCTCTTGAGTAGAGTTTGGTATTGAACCACTGTACATTTTGAGTATTGAGTGAAATGTGTCAAAGAATTTCAAAAACTTAAATTTTTTCACATGTTAAAAAAAGTAACTTCGAAAAATGATCCTGGCCAAAATGAATTTCCCTACCAAAACATTTACACCTGTCTCACATATTATTATTTTTTAAGGAACTTAGAAAATGGATCACCAGAATAATTTTTTTTTCTCTCACAGCTAGATTTACACATGTTTATGACAATGTTTAAGTAACTTAAATGCATTGTTCAATCCACAAACAAATGCCAACCAGTTTAAGCAAATGTAAAAAAATTTACAAATCTAAGTATAGTAAGTATTTTACATATATATTCTAACTTCAACCTCCTACATGTATATATAGTTATATATTCCCTAAACACAAGCAGCCATACAAGAACTTTGCCTAAATAAAACATTCTAAAGTTGCCAAATTTTTATTTAAGAAAATTAATAAGTAAACAAGATTTCAATTATGAGTTTTCAATAACCAGTGCTACAGACACTACAGTCAAAGGTTGATATTCAATACTTAACCCTATTTCCAAAACAGTCAAAATGACTTTGGAGAATATTGTATGTCTCTCCTCCAGTACCAGACTCGTGCTCATCTGTATGAGAGACTGAGCTTATGGATGAAGCATGTTGCTGAGGACAAGCTCCAGGTCCACATGGAGATTCTGGGCCTGCAGCAGTTCCAGGAGGACCTTCGACCCCAGCGTCTGTCCCTGTGCTGCTCCCTGCTGCAGGGCCTCGCTCAGGCCATGGCTCTCCCGAACCCCCCCAACAACTGCTGGACCATCCTCTGCTCCTCCACGGAGAAGATCTTTGCCCTGCTGCCCAACCAAATCCAGGTAAGCTGAGTCGAAACACACATTCAGAAACTACTTACTTACACAACACTTCATTTCTATTCTTCCACTGACATTTCAACTGCTGTCACTGTTTATACAACAGCTGACACTTCAACTATTTAGAGTGGACTGACTTCAAAAACCTCTGCCACTTTAATTTCAACTGGAATTTCAGTTGCTTCCATGGTTTACGGTTCAATTTCAACTCCTTTTATCTTTACTCATGAAATGACAGATCAAGTCTTTTACACTTCAAGTGACAATCCAGCCTCGATACATTAAATGGCAGTTCAATTCATTTTTACTCTTTAAATACTATAATTTTTACAGTTCATGTACTTCAACTGACATTTTCAGCTGACAATTGACACAATTGACAACTATTTACAATGCTCCCACTTCAACTGCCTCTGGTACTTCTGCTTCAACTGACATTTCAACTACTTTCATCTTAATACCATCTTTTAGCTTCTACACATTTACTGGCACTTAAGTTATTTTTTTCTTTGCAACCAACATTTAAAATACTTCAACTGACATTTCAACTGCTGTCAATGTTTACCAACCAACTGACACTTCAACTACGCACTTACTTACTTTTCTGGCACTTCTGCTTTCATCTTCTGCACCTTAACTGACAATTCAACTGCTTTTAGTCTTTACACATTAACTGACACTAATGAATTTTTACTCTTTTTACGTATTTACTTGTCAACAAACATTTTAACTACTTTCAGCTTAGTCATTACCTGATATTTTAATCTGACGTTTTAACGTGATTTGTTTTTTTTTAGAAAATAGTACTGTATCAGCTGTAATTTTATTAGATCACGAGTGAAGAATATCCTCCTATTTCTCCTACTGGTGTTTGTTTTAGGATAATGAAGTGGATTTGTATGTGGGAATCGCCAAATGTCTGTCTGAGATGTCCGACGCAGAGATTGACCGAGTCACACAAGTCACAGAGGTACAGTAATAGAAAAAAAGCAAAGCACTTTCACCTGCTAACATTTGCTAATTTTAAATACAGCTCGACAATCTCTACATTTGTAAATTAAAGTGAAAACTGTAGTTACTAAAGCTCTGTACTCTTTAGGCTCAGATGGAGAAGACCTGCTTCGTCCTGGCTCACTTGACCTCCCAAGGCAGAGTTCCCCTCCTGGGTCTCAATGACGTCATTGCCGGTGTGCTTAAGGGTTGGTCAAGCCGCAGAGTCGGGTGGCTCCTTCTGCAGACTTTTTACCAGTGTCGCCTGGCCACCAACCCGAATACCGGTAAGGCCAGTAACGAGTCACCTTCTGCCGCTAGAGAGCTTCTCTAGCTGCATTCACATCATATAGGAAGATTGACAATGCATAGTTGCAAATATTTCAAGTTGCATAAAACATACTATCAGTTAAAGGGGACATATGCTTATACTATCTGTCTGAATATACCTGTATTCACCCTCTATCTGAAACGCTCCGTTTTAGCGTTTAGTCTCTTTAAACCACCCTCACAGGAAAGCACAATCTGCTATGATTGGCTTGCTGCACATTTGCAAAGGTAGTACTCAGGCCTATGGGGGAAATACTCAGATGGGGCGCGGTATATTCTAATGAGCCTGCATGGGACATAGGAAGGAGGTCCAAATCTGAATGGCTTGTTGTTTTCTGACCTAGACAGCCCATGCACCAAATACCAAAATGTATGTGCACTGAAAAAAGTGAGTTTTCATGATATGTCCCCTTTATGTTTTAAAAAGTAAAAACAATTACTTTTTCTGATGAGATGTCTAAGTGGCACCAAACTAGAGAGTTTGCAAATTACACACGTAATGGTTGTAATTATTGATTAATAGCAAGACAATACATGTGTGTCCTAATTCTACAGTATGTTATTTGTCCACCTCTGAGTGAGTCCACATGTTGAGATGTTTTGTTCATTGTTCTAGGCGTTTTGAAACGAATGGAGTGGCTCCTGGAGTTAATGGGACACATCCGAAATGTTGCCTATGGTGCAACCTCCGTCACATGTGGAGACACGAAACTGGTATGTTTCTGTGCCATGCTGCCAAACTACCGTGTGGTTTCTTTAGAGCTGTGTTGTAGCTGTGAGAATGTTTTAGCATCTAGGTGAGAGTTAAGGGCTCCTCAAGGATGGTTGTTTGGAATGCAGCCCCAGTCTTGGTGGGCTTGTAAAATAAGTTAAAACCGGTTTTAAGTTGTTGGTATTTAAAAGTAAACTAAACATGGTCTGGTACACATTTTGTTAAAGGATAATTCCAGTTTATTTGAATTTAGGTGGAACACAGTGACATGGCTACAAATGTTGCAAGCAACACTAGCAGTCCGACGGGTTTTAAATGTTACTAGATGAACGATGGCCAGTAGTTATCATAGACCGGAATAACTATTTAAACTTCCTTTAAATAACTTTAAACTTTAAATTTCCTTTTTTTTTCTGCAGGCCACAGACTTCCTGTTCCAGGTTTTTGCTGCTGCTGTAGTTTCCTGGGGTGACCACTTCATGCCCCTCCTCCTTGGCATAAGGGCCCAGTGGTTCCCATGGCAACCTGGCTCCAAGCCCCAAACTCTGCAACACTGTCTGTATGGTGAGGAGTCATTCACTGACAATGCCCTGCCTCAGTGCATGCTGGGAGTGTCCCACAGTCTGGCTCTGCTTCTGGACAAAGAGCCCTGGAGCAGCCAGGCACACAAGGTTAGTGTGTTTCATATACTTTCCTTTGATTTTAAAAACAAAGACTTAGTTATGGATTACTTTTTTAGAGCCAAACATGATGATGACAATGCGTGTGTGTGTGTGTGTGTGTGTGTGTGTGTGTGTGT
>CALSBV010012180.1:366262-437598 GCA_943590825.1 Bovichtus diacanthus | reverse complement strand
ATATATATATATATACATATATACATATATATATATATATACATATATACATATATATATATATATATATGATATGATATGATATGATATAAGTTTGACACGTCAAAGTTATTTTGCTCCGGGTACTTTTATGTATGCTGTGGGTGTTTATGAGATATGAAGGTAAACCTATTTACTGCTTTGAATTAAATATAAGAACATTACGTTCTTATATTTATTTGTTATTTGCTCCGTTTCACATCACCGGGGTTGCAGCTGAACAATAAGACTACATCTAAGCAACACATGAATATAACGGAATAAACACATGTAATCGTAGATACAAGCCCTATATGGGGCAGTGATATTATAAGCCTGTTTATTTACGCATTCTCCACAGTTGGAGTTTTTGCTAGCTTTTCTTCCTGCATTTGTCAGTTTAGACTGTGTTCCTTTTAGCCTGGATCATGACTTTATTGACTGACTTTATTTTGCCTATAACTTAACTTGCAGGTTTCCTAATATACAAAACGTGGTCTTTGTAAATATTTTATGAGGAAGGAAAAGCATTTACCATGTGTGTTAGGCATCCAGGCTATACAGTAAAATGTTTTGTTGAGAAACGGAATGCAAACTAACTGTTTAAAAGAAAACTCCACAGGGCATGCCTGTATTTGTATTTGCATCATGCATTCATAAAAGTAAATAACATTTGTGGCACAAATGAAAACTGGTTTATCTGATTGTCCTTGTGTGTTGTTCTTTCAGCTGCCCTGTTGGCCCTGAAGTCCTCCGCTGAATTCAAGAAGAAAGCTGTGTGGACCAAAGCATATGGATGGTAGCCCAGAGGAGCCATGATAGACTGTTACCGTGGCAACGCATACAGAGGTTCTTAAAAAAAAAACATGGCTACAGCTTTAACAAGCTGCACCTGTCCTGCCTCTAACTGCTGGACATTGATGCAGTGATTGCTCTGAAAGTGTGAGGCTCACTGCAGCAACATTGACTCGACGTCAAGAGACGACGTCAAGAGGAATGTCCTCTGTCTTGATGACATAAAATTGGCTGAATTTAAAAAGTACCAGTACCCATTGTCTTTTCCAATAAAAATACACTTCAGAGGAATTTCCTGAAGCCCATCCAAACACTTAGTCATAAAGTGTCATTTCCTTTTCATCTTCTTGTTCCATTTCTCTAGGTGGTGATGTCTCTCCTTCAGCAGTTGCCAGACTGTAACAGAGGCTCCTAAAGGACAACACTATTGTTAGAAAGTCCAAATCCATCAGCTGCAAAAAGATGGTCATTACAGAATAATACCTGCTGTAGATGTAAGACAGTTTACCAAGTAAAACTAAATATTGTAAAAAGGGAATGTTTACTTCCAAATGTACTTAGTAGTACACTGTCTGTAGTCTCTTTGGTTGGAGTTGCTACACGTTGAAGCATTTTGAGCGACGACTCAATTGGTCTAATATCACATCTTTGTTAGACTGTAATCACACAGCTAGAACAAACAAATCTTCTAGTCTGACTTTCCAGTAACTTTAGTAATTTACCAGTAACATCTTAATCAAGTCAGGACTTACAGTTACTTAAGGTTTAACTAATCCCAATACTGTTAGTTTGAAAGACTAGTTCAGCAGTTTGGAAAATTAATTAATTTGCTCTCTTTCCAAAAGTGAAAGTAAAAGATCGATACCACTCTCATGTCTATGTGTTAGCTAAGCTTAGCATAAACACTAGAAGCAGGAGGAAACGGCTAGCCTAGCTGTCCAGAGTTTCAAAAAAATACAGCTACCAACACTTCTAAAGCTCACTAATTAACATGTTGTATCTTTAATGTGTACACTAACAAAAATGTAACCAGATTAAGAGTCCAAAGCCGTGCTAGCTGCTCCGTGAGACTACTCAAAGAATCAATGTGTAGGAAACTTATGTAGAAACTAGATTTTCAAAAAAACTATTATTCTGCAGTGCTTCTGCGTGAGTGAAATGCGAACATGCTCACAGTGACTATGACTATATTTACAATTGTCACCATCTCAACATGTTAGCATGATAATACTTGGTGATAGGCACTAATCACAAAGTACAGTACAGCTGGAGGACAGAAGCAGCCAAAAATAAAGGACTCAAATGAATTAAATGTACCAAAACTAAATATATGTGACATAAATTGATATTCCTAAATGTGCCTTTTTATTTATTTATCTTTCTATTAATTTCCCTATTTATTTATTTACTTTCCTATTTAATTAGTTTTTAAATTAATTTCTTTTTAGATATTTTTTAATTTCTTTTTGCATTTATTATTTATATATTTTAAATGCATGTATATATTTAGGTTTTATTTTAGCGGCTTCCGTCCTCCATACACAACGGGGCTGCTGCATTGGCACAGTGTTGGTACCACCCCAGACGTTTTTTGTAAAAAAAAAAAAAAAAAAGCTTGGGTTGTTACTTAAACTGTCCTCAACAATACAGTCTCTTGTCTTTCGTTGTATTAACACAGTGCTGTTTTCAGTCTGAATGTTGGCTAATTCATCTTACCAACAGCCAAAAAGGGCAGATAGGCCATCCGGAAGAAGGGGAGGTTAATGTGTGTTGACACTGTAGAATTGAGAGTGGATGAGTTTGGTGCTGTAGGCTCCACATAAGGCAGGGCCTGGTATATAGTGACACCTGAGGAAGAAATGGAACACATACAAGATGCTGAAGTATTCCTTTAACACATCATTTCTATTGTCTTAGGGATTCTTAAAACCATTATAAAATATACTGCTGCAATCCTATAAAGAGCATTTCCTAGTAAAGTAACACTGGATGAGATGTTTTGACAGGACACACTATGCCAGTGGTGAGTAGTTACACTGCCTTTGTGTTACTGATATACTCAAGTTTCTTGTTTGCATGCAGTGAACATGTGTTTTATCACTCTATCACTCACATTTGGCAGAATATGGAATACTTTCCTCACACACTTCCTGACATGTAATCATTGGCTCTGCTTTGCTAACTTGTTTCCTGTTTGCTCGCACTACTTCCCCTATAAATGACCAGTCTTCGACACATTAAAGCAGCTCTCAAGTGTGTGTCAGGTCAACTACAGTTTAACTGCCCATTTATCATCTTAAATGTATTGAGTTGCTGTCTGAAGCATACTAAGCCATTTGCTGTGGGTTTTTTTTTTTTTTTTTTTTTTATAAATAAAACTGCCAGTTTGACCATTTGATTGTAAAAAAATAAGTTAATAAAGGATTTCATCACCTTCAGTGGCCACTGACAGGATGTATAAGGGGATCCAGAGTGTGTAGCGTATCCACAGCATGGCGATGGAGGGTCTATCCATAACACACAGCAGCTCATGTGAGTACCTGTCACAAAACAGTACACATCGAAATGTTAACTGAGGGCATACTGGCACACTATTACGCAATAACTGACAGTTGATTGGATATTTATAGTGAGACGTGCATTGAACCATGATTTTAGTATCTTAGCTCACTGATTTTTGAAAGCTGAACTAATGTTTATATTTTCTTATTTTTATATGTATACAGTAGGCACTATTTGTATGCCTCCGCGCCTCAAGGATGAACCGATCAGAATTTGGTGTTCACAAAATGTGTTTTGGCCACAACTCATGATTTCACATGCTAATTATGACAATTTCACACAAATGTCTAATAAGATTTTGGACAGACACGGATGTAAACTGCTACTTGACTGGTTGGCGGAGCCATACAACAACTCATTTGAGTTTATATTGACAAGGAATAAAGGACAAAACTATGAAAGGAAGAAAGGATGTAGGAATTCACTTTAAATCTCTTTTTAAATAAACTTCGACTTATTTCAAAATTGCACATTATTGAAAGGTGTTTCCAAAATGGCCATAGTGTGGAACTCTTCTCTGACCCAATATCAACAAAATCTGAGTGTTAGAAGCTTCAGAAAAGGAAGCATTTACTACCGAGCTTTCTAATGGATTGAATAAGAATATAGAGGTGTACTTAATAAACTGGTAAATCAGTAAATATCAACACAGGAGGAGGTCCTTAAAATGTACTTTTTACACCTTCATTACTGTTTGTATTGGGTTCATTTAGAGGATATTCCAAAACTATTTTGTGTGGGTGGGGTTGATAGAGACTCCATAGCTCTATTAACAGGTTAATCCAACCATGCCTCAAGGTTAGAAATAAGGATGATTTTGCCACTATTGGTGAGAGGGTGGCACATTAAAATACCAATACCAGTTCATCCTCTGGAGAGAAAAACATCACTTCTTATTATATAATATAATGAATATACCATATAATTCTCATATATTGTTTTGGACCAAAATATTTGACAGATTAATAGACACCCCACCTGACTTACATCCTTATCCTTGGGCACCAGTGTGGCAAAAACAAAAATGTAAAGAATATTTGTGAAGCAAATAAAAAATATGGCAGAAGTGCGGCTGTTGCTCCTGCATTCGTGTAAGACCTGAAATCTGCAGCACAACTGCAAACAGGATGAATGAAGTGAAATGGAGAGTTATGTGCATACCGTATAAGGTCCAGAATGTTCCACAAGAAGAACTGGGCACACACAACTGATTTACTCTGGATCTCCTCCAGCATGATAACCATGATCAGCAGGATGTTCTTCTCCATGACCTAAAAGACAAATAGCATGCACAATCCACCAACTGCTTCAAATGAATGCACATTTAAACATTTTATAACATCCACATGATTAATAATGAGTGTGATACACACTTGGACGAAGCGAGGGAGGAGTCTGGCTTTCTCGATCCCATCTGCAATATGGAAAAGCTCCAGAACGGAGAGCAGCTGGCATAGACTGATCACAAAGCCAACAGAGTAAAAAGTGTCTGCTAAGGCATCTGCAAAGTCAAAAATGAAATGTTATCATACAAACATATGCCATTTATTTAGTGGAGGTTTAGCCTATACCTGCTCTCATGAAGAGGTAAAACCAATCATTATTCAAGAAAGCTTAAAATACAAATCCATATTGCACAATATTGGATCGATTTTCCTTTCTTTTTCTTTTTGATAAACCTCACCTTGACCAAATGTGAGAAACCTGGCGATGGTATTAGCCAGTATCCATGTATGTCCACAGAATTGGAACAGGTTATACAAGAAAATGTAGGCAAGCCTGAAGCTGAGCCTGTAAGAGAAGAAAATTAGTTTTTTGTCGATTCATTATTGGCCTTTCACACTCTGGACATCTTCCCCTGCACAGGTGTAACCAATTATTATCACTGGCTTCCTGGCATGACACTTAGAGTAAATGGAGCCTTTATTAGTCACACCTCTGCTCTTCCTGCTTTGACAAGTCAAAATGTCAGAAGGATCTTTTTACTGCTAATGCAGTGCTCTTTGATTCTAATATTCTCATAAATCATTTAACTGGAACTATTTTGAGTCAATTGAATTACATGGAAACACAGAAGGAAAGTGCATTTGTTCAGGTACTCTATAAGTAATGTGTATAAGTATAACTTAATTACATTACAATGATTTTATTCCCTGCACCCAATCAAGAAATCGTTACACCACGTAACCGTTATAGGACTGCTAGCTTGCCGGCTTACGAATTAAACGAATAAGATTCAATGCGCTAATTAGTTTTAGAGGTGTTGGTAGTCTTAACAGCCTCCAGGCTTTTCTTAAGGCACAGACATTAGATTGAGAACGAAGCAAGTGAGAACATTTTTTATTCTGGCGATCAATTTTCTAAGTATGACCTAAATTGTTTTCTCTCCTGTGTTAATGACTTAAGAGCAGGTGAAAAAATGGGTAATTAGGATAATTTTCCTAAAATTCCTGAAAGCATTCATGTTTTTTTTCCAAGTGAGTATTTTCCTGTTAGAGTTAGCTATACTGACGTTAGCCTGCAAGCTAGCAGTCCTATAGTCTATGAGTATTACAACAACAACAAATACTTCACAAAGAAAACCATTCACCTGCCAAATGTATTGTTTTCACCTGTTTTCACCTGTTTTCACAGTAGTTTCACAATAGTTTCTTGCACGCTTAACATGTAACTGATATTATATTATGGCTCTATTAATACTGTTGATAGTAATTTAGACTCTTCCCTATAATAATAATAATAATATGCATTCATTGCACATGACATCAGCAAGAAAATAAAGATTTAATGTAAAAAAAAAAAAAACTGCAGATGGAAAAACAATAATTATTTTGAGAAAACATTCCTATCTGTCACCCTGTGTAGTTTTAAAACTCAGTGCAGTGCAGTTTTAGCTTGGATATAAAACCAGCAATATAAGTATAAATCTGTCAGATACTCAGCCTACTTAACAGTTTTTAGCTGTTAATGCTGGGAAATATGACAGTAAATGAAGCTTTGTATATGGCAAGCCTTACATTCCTTAACACGCCCTGTGAATACATAACATTCCTTCCACAGCGGGAAATCAGACACTGGTGTAAAACTCTCATTATAGTCACTTACATTCTCTCAAAACTCTCCTTTTGTCCGAGTTAAAGGGGCATCTCTTAATTCCTGTCTGAGTTGGAGGAGAATTATTTTGTTGTGCAGTTTGTGACTCCTTGCAGCAGTTGTCTCCCAGTGAGACCCGCCTCTTACCTCATAGTCCTTCTCAACTGGGAGACGAAAAATGCTGCAATATCTGGGTTTTGTAGTGCTTCCTTTGGCTGATTGTAACAGTTATTACTTTACAGCGAGTAGGAAATGGACATTCCACGTGTGAGTCTGACGTTGGACAGTCCCAGCCCCCAAAAAAGCTGACTGTGTGGCTCTGGAGAGAGAGGAGAGAAGGAGCAGCTGGAGAACAATGAGCCACACTCACAGTATGTCTAGAATGTTAGGATTAGCAGCAGGAAGTGAAACTATACCTTTATGAACACCACCACCAAACCTATTTCTCATAGCCTTAAACTGAACATTATGGTGAAAGTGAGGGCAAGTGTAAATTCTTGACATACTATACTGTTGTATTTGTGTAACGGACACATAGAAATATTTTATCCCAGTTGTGCTCACAAGTTCAATTTAAAATGTCCTTTTCAAGGAACTCTTAAAATCAGTCCAACTGTTTTGCTGAAAAGTGTACTATATTTAGTCTCTGGGCACCTGACTTCTAACATAATGTTAGTCGACTTTGACTATTGATAAAATGTGATTTTTCATGGGATCTAAAGATTTCAAAGTTAGATACCTGCCCAAAGTAATGTATGTTCGTACTAGATTTAAGAATAAATGTTGTGGCATTGTTCTTATCATACTAAATACGTTTTTGTTTTTCAGTACAAATCACATGTAAACATTTATATTTTTCACAGAAAACAACAGCTTAAAAGTAAAAAAATAATTAAAAAAAAGACTTTCCAAAGTAAAATTTGCAGAACAATCAACTTCCGAAAAAAAATGATGATACGGTTGATATTTTTGTCTATATCTTGTTACTTATTACTGTACATAAGTGTTGTCATTGAAAAGTTCTTCATCATATCGTCTTCATCCAGTCTTTTAGATTTAAAAACACATAGTAGTCACAGGGGTTGCTTTCAGTAAAATAGTATGCACTGCTCTCTAGTGGTGGAAAGAATACATTTATCTTGCAGGGATCAGAATCAATGTCATAGGCCATAAAACCCAGACCGTAAATAATTTGTAAACCATTGGTTCAGCATTTCCTCCAGAATCTCTTTGTTTAGAAACAACTTCCTATTAACAGCAGACCTAAGGCTGCTTTATAAACAAAGTTACAATAGTTCAGAACACAGTAAGCTTGTGTGTATTCTGTGTCATCCCTTAGTGTGGGTGGCAGGGTCAAAGGTCATGGTGGGTCAAGGCCGGGGCAGAGAGTAGGGATATTATGTGTCTGCTCCGGTTAACTGTGTGGATGATAACTACATTTCAATTAGGATTATAAAATATTAATAATACAATGACAGTGTATGTTTCTCCCTGCAACATATAATCAACTATTCATTTTTACCTAATTTTCACAACTGATTAAAGACTAAATCATTATGTTTAAAGGTGATATGCCAGCCATGACTATATGAGTTGCTTGGTATAATTATTATAAATAAATGAGAGTGCATAAATGAGAGTTGATCTATAGCAAATCTTGAGTCAGGAAGTAATAAGCTTAGCTAAGCATGAAGACTGGAAGCAGGAAGAAACATCTAGGCTGGCTCTGTCCAAACCTCTAAGGTTCACAGATTAATATGCTGTATCCTGTTTGTTTAATTAACCAAATACACCAAAAGATAAACAAAATGACCATTAGTGGTTTTATGTTGAGGTAAAGAAATCAGGGTGTATCAAACGGACAGGGTTCTAGTTCATCACAGGGTAGAAATTCATACTTACACTTAATGGCAGTTTAGAGTCAAGTTTAGAGTGAAGAGCACATGATGAATATCAACCTTTTATTATCTCTGGCTCCTCTCTGTGCTGATGAAAGGCCAGTGCCAGATGGAGAACAGATTTGTCTGGCTGTAAGGTCTCAGGACCTCGGCTAGTTGTTAGCATCATATCCTATCTGAAATTCCAGCTGTAGCTATCAAATGCTGCGCTGCACTCAAGAACCCTACAATAGAGTGAATGCTATATGCTAGGACCTTTCTGCCACTGCTGTGGAGTCAGACCTCTGATATTGGTCCACGATAACAATTTGGAACCTTTGATTGAGGCAGAAATAATCTTGCTAAATTGGTTGAGGTAAAACTCAATGGAAAGATCCACTGTTCTTAACTTAAAAAGCTAAGGACATGAAAATAACAATTATTTTGTCAATTAAATTATGATATGGTAGCTCAGCAGGTTAGTAACTGTACATAGCATAGATATGTTTCAGTTTTTATGCCAGGCTAATTAGCTCACAGAGATAACTTCATATGGCTGCATTACCCTTTTCCTGACAAATACAGCAAGATTGAGTTATGTTTAAGGTTAAGCGACTGATACTGCTTGGTGAAGGTAAGAAAAGGTTGGGGTCATGATTTAATGATGAAACTACAAGTCTACAGCCATGCTAGGAGTGAGACAGTGGTGCTTAGCTAAATGCTATTTTAGCGCGCTAACATGCTCACAGTAACAATGCAAACATGCTGAAGTTTAGCAGGTTTAGACCAATTTCATGAATATGCATCTAATAGACATTTCAGTCTGGACCAAAGTGGTGGACCGACTAAACAACCAACTGACATTGCCATGTCATGCCAGCCATTTCGCCATCTTTAGCCCTGCTGCCGTGCGATTCAAAATACAGACTACTAATTCTGAAAGTACCTTTACTTTCTCAATCCTCAGAAAACTCCCTCCAGAGACACTGAAAACATTACATAACCATCTCACAGGCATAGTAGTACTCCTGGGGGGATGTGTAAACTAATCTTCATGTGTAAAATCAGTAGAGTGGCCTTTTAATCATGACTTATCATGATACATAAAAATGTCTAAATTAGTCTCTATTAGCTACTAAAGAAGGCGTCTTGCCATGCTGTGAGACACAGATCGCTTTTACAAAGTATTTCATGACTTCTCAGAGCACGAAACAGTATATTAAATATGACCTAAGTGTTAAGTTTGCTGCTATGGAGATATACTGTCACAAGGGCTGTTGTAATTCCAGTAGTGGATGTAAAGAAAGGGAGAGTGTATTTATCAGTGCACTCTTCTCCTTAACCACTTATGTCGCCTTCTTAATCCTGCTGGACTAATGGCCCAACATGATTGACCGCCTGCTGTTTTAATGTGGACTCCTGAAGTAACTGTATCTCCTCAAGACCTGCAGTCTCCAGGCCTCTCACTAAAATAGTACTCTAAATATATCCTGTTTGTGCGGCTGAGTATTCAGTAATTCGGCTCCAGTCAATGTTTGGAGCAACAACTGATACTCATACTCGTTCTGTTTTTTGTACATAAATTATTCACACTATGTATTCACTGTGGCAGGGCCGGATTAAACCTTCTTGGAGGCCCAGGGGCAAAATGATCTGCTGGCCCCTATAAACCCCCCTTTGTACCACTTCACTGTGCAGCCCTGAGCGCTTGCCTGATCCTCACCTAACCACACACCTGCCCTTATTACCCAATCAGCTCTGTCGTATATATACCGGCCCACTCACTCACCCCCTTTGCCAGATTGTCTGCTGCAGGGGTGGGCAAACTTTTCATGCCAGGGGCCTCATGGAGAAAAACATATCTTAATGAGTGACTTTTTAGCACTTTGTGCTCTAAACTTGAATCGAAAAGTAAGATGATTAAATTTCACTCAGCAATAAATATCACTTCTAATGGGAACATTGATGCTGGGCCTTCGACTGAAGAATGGCTGTCAGGTCAGTAGTATGTCTTGTAGTGCAGACTTAAAGTACATCACAGAGTTGTTCAGTTCAACAAGGATGTGCAGCCTCCTATCACCAAATGACGTATGAATAAAATGCCAATTTTCTTAAGTAATTTTGTGTGTTCCCATTATACGAATTTCTTGCTTTACGTGTCATTTCACTTCGCAGCAATATTAGACACTCAGAGCGAGTGCTTCCGGAAGTCAGGTGACGTAGTACAACCAGCGACAAAGTCCATGCAGGGAGGAGGATATTTAGTTGACGACTTGTTTATGTATGTGACTTATTTTTCAAATTTCCTTTTTTTTTTTTTTTTACCCCAAATCATGATCTTTTACTTAACCTAACCAAGTAGTTTTGTTGCCTAAACATAACCAAGTAGTTTTGTATGAATTTACGATGTTAACCACGTGTTTAAAAGTGCAACCATGCGTCCGTATGTGGCGAATTTGGAATGAAAACGCGCAAAGCTTAAAATGCGTAAACATAAAAACGGTAAATAAAACGTCCTTAAAAGTGACATGCTATTTTTAAGCCGTTGCATGAGATCATGTTGGGATGAGACCTTTTCTCAGAAAATAGAACCACTTCAGAACTGTCCCATGAGTAAGGCCACGCACATCTGAGTAGTACATTAATTCCCCATATTGAGTATCAATTTCTGTCAGGATATTCTTAAACTCCACAAATTAAGGTTGATCAGATGAGATCAATAGTTTTCACTATACTTATCATCCCATTTAAAAATTAAAAAGTCTTCCTGCTGATTTGTTATGACCCTTACTTTTTCCGGTTAGTTCCTGCTTCCTTCTTGACTACTTATTGCCCGTTGATGTTTCTGCTTCAAAGACCAACTCTTTTAAATCCACACCTAAGTGATCCGATAATCAGAATATAGAATATATATCACTAAATGGCTACGGGAAGGGAAAATCTTGATTTTGGTTAAATATTGAAAAGATAAACATATAATTTGTCATGTCACTGTTGACTTATTCAATAGTCAATCAATATGGCAATGTTTCATAACCTTATATGCTTTTGTGCTTTGAGTTGTTTGAAACATAACTATAAAAATGATTATCATGCTTACGCTGTCATGAGGGCAGGGAAAACAGATGGAAATGCTGTCAGTTCACAGATACATTGAGCTAAAAAAAAAATCTCTTGTATTGATTAAATATATTGATAATATTTCTTTAAATGATTTAAAATAATCTGTGCTGTTCTAAATTAATAGTATACAGACGTAATTTCTTGTTTTGTGTGTACACCTGAGTGCGAATGATTTAATTACTAAAACCTCTCTTGACAGAATCTTCATAGGAGAGAAGAGAGGTGTTGATATGTTCATCTAAGTCCCTTAAAAGTATTACTATGTGATCACAGTAAATAAGCTTTACTAGCAGCAGCTGCATATTCGCTGACTTCCTGGGGTTACACCGCTACACACAGAGGCTACTGATCTACCCTCTGATGTGTGGAGGTCGTACCTGCAGCATGAGAGGAAGTTCTACTCAGGGTGGTAAAATACTTTTTCTGGTACGAAAAATAATTTAATGTTCTATTTTTAGTGAGTATATAAAAAATACTGTTGAAAATCATTTCAATATAAGGCATTAGAGGGCAATGCTCTTGGTAGTAAGGATGCAAATACATTCTTCATCTATCATAAAGTATCATGTCTGTTGACACTGTGCTTTAGTGATACATATTTCAATATTTCCTAACTACATTACCATAAATCTAGGGCTAGAAAATAGCTCAAAATGTTATCATGATATATTTTTTAAATACACAATATATATTTAGTAGTAATAATAATGTTTGTGCCAAAATATTTTTTGGTTTACCTTTTTCCCCCCTTTTGCATTTATTATGGAGGAGACATTAAATGAAGATCTAGTAATTGAAATATTGTGTTAACATTGCATAACACAGCTACATCTATTCACTAAGGTAACCATATATGCATTATACATTTACCAAATGTTATCGAATTGATCACATTCCGATAGAGACACGAGTCATTTTGCAGCCCCAACAGTAGCGCCGGAGTGAGCGCCAAGGTAGGCTGGCTGTGTGTCTAGTGTTTTGTAGGAAGAGGAAAACATATTTAAAAAGAACTTTAAAGAATCTCACAAATGCATTATTGTTATCGTGGAGGATTTTATTGTGAAAATATTTGAGATAACGCCCAGCCCTTCATTAATCATATTACCAACACAACTGACAAACAGTAAACATGGTACCTGAGCCCCTATGGGTCCCACTGGGTTGCAGTTGTAGCCCCCAACCCAAAAAAGGAAATGGATTTATCTTACCTGCAGTTATAAAAAACATAGAATACATATACTTATTCTCTGCATGATTCTGTTCAGCCTTATATTGGTATAGGATATGGGTGGGATACTTGTATTGCAGTATTTGACACAAGTGGAGCTCAGGGTCATCTCTGGTTTCCCACTCAGTGTCTACTGTATTACACTGTTGGCAGGGGGTGGCGGGGGGATTTTTGTTGCCTACCAACAGCAGACATGACAATCCCCCTCATAGCCTGGTGGTGAGTTCAGGGTCCCTGCCGGCCAACCATCAGCATTGCCAGCTATTCATTCCAATTAGACTGGACTACCTGATGCCGGCTGGGTTCTGCGGTACCGTAGTTTAAATATGTCTCATCCTATTTACACTGATGTTAAGTCATTTTTATTCTTATGTATTTTTCTTATCATAGTTTTCAAATACTTGTTCAATAGCTGGTGGCATAAATTGGTGAAACAATTATTTATAGCTGTACTTTTCAATATTTTTATGGGAAAAAAAAGCCCTGGCATTCTTCTCTTACCACTCATCTAATATACAATATTCATAAGTATGGTCATAAGAATCTGATTGACAGCCTCCTCCGGTTATATAATTATGTAACCAGGAGTTACAACATTTGAATGAAGAATCTGAATGTCTTATATATATATATATGGTCAAATCCGGATTGTGCTAATATATATGGTTGAATCTTAATTTAACATTTGAAAACACATATTTATATATCATATTTAGAGGTATCCTCAGAGCATGTACTCTACCCTACAAAAAATTCCAGACGAAATTGCAACCCAGCTGCATCTGTCATCTGAAACTCTCCAGTACAGTTTCTTCATATGTCTTAAGTGTCAGGAGCCGTCAACTTTGGAGTCATGTCAGAGTGTTATCTGATTTTATCAAAACTGTCTATTTCTGTCTAGGATCCTAATCCTAATGATGACTCTCATATCAATCTGAAGTTAAAAGTCTGTTATAAAACAACAGTCAGGTGATGAACAATGAAACAGGTTTTGAATATTTCTGCATTAGGCAGGGAGTTTCTGACAATATATGCTATAGAGTTGCAACATGGTAACACATCCAATAAGTGTAGGATCCAGCATTTGTGGAGCTCGACCGATAGGAACAGTCCAGATATCTTAACCTCTGCTGCACAGTTGTCCCCAAAACTTTATCGAAATGCAATACACAAGAGTACCCCTTTAAAGGTTATATACATGTAGTAGCAACCTTGCCTAGCTACAGGGGAGGATCACTCCCACCCGGTTTTCCAGTTGGGCCATGGACTCAAGCACCTTCTCCAAACTATTGTATGCAATTGTACCTTACCACTTATTAACTTACTGTACATCTACTGAAGACTTTTTTAAAATTTATTCCATAAATCAATGTTGCAGCACATATCGCCTGAATTCTGTTTTTGATTTATTATATATAAAAAGACATCATCATCACACATATGTAACTTTCCCCTTACCTTATTTTTATTTATTTTTTTTATTACACCTGCAGTGGCCAAGTAACTAGATGAGGTTTCCCAGATATTTGTAATGTAAAAGCTCTCTAAAAACATGAGGAACCAAATATGAAAAGATCTTCATTTTGATTATTCTTTCCAGCATGAATATGATGTCTACATTAAATATGACCAGCTTATGCTTTCAACCCACTGACATCTCCCCGGACCCCACACTGGCCTCTACTGTCACAGACTAATGCCCTGAGCGCATCAGCAGTCATCCATGCACAGTGGATCAATTCTCATGCGGGTGTGCTGTTGCTGAGTTGTTGTCACTTGAGTGTTTATCTGTCAGACAGCCTTCATCTGAGGTGTCACAAAACCCTGCATACATTCCCTCCTGTCTAACATAGCTGCACTTTTCACATTTTGCCATGGTGCCTGCTATATTTGAGCTTGACGTGTACTAAAAAAAAAACTAAAAACAGCCAGTGAGTCTGTTGGTCCAGCAGAAATGGGGAAGTCAGTGGTGGTCAGCCTTGTGGACTCTTGTCTCTCTGTCAGACTAATTCAACCTCTTTTTTTCTATTATTACTATTTTTATTTGAAACTAAAATGTGTTCCTGTATCTTGAAACAGGAAAAAATAGGCAAGTTGCTGCACTAAAATTAAGAAGGGAGTCCTCTCAACGGCCCCTATTGGTCCACGAACCACAGTTTGAGAAGCATGTGGTGTAGACAGTAGTTAGTAATGTCTCTGGTCCGTTTTAGATACTCGGCTTTGGGCTTCATATCGCGGTGAACTGGAATGTATGGAGTGCTTCCCTTGCCTGTCATCGGGCTTGAAGCTTTGCGCGCAGCACCATCTCTACCTAAAGGACAGAGGAATCCTGGGTGCCTCCGGCTCTGCCCTTTCTTTCAGACACCAAATGTAAACTTAAACCTGCCGGTTCCGCTATGAAGACAGAGCAAAGCTGCGTAGAGACACCGGCGACTCGGGAGGTCAAATATCTGCTCCAAAAACCGGCGAACGGAGAGGAGGATGCCCCGAAGAAGCAAAACGAAATCAAATACGCCGATTTGGACTTAGTTGACGTAAACACAGGTGGGGAAAAGCCGGAGAAAGACTGTCGCCTTGGTGAAAAAAAACAAATGTCTGTCCTTATTAACAGCAGTGTCGCCGGAGCTCTACATGAAACGGAACCAAACCATGAGTTGGCGATTAAAACCAATATTGAAAGTAAAAAGAATGAGGATTCTGGATTTGAGAAATGTGCAGAAGATGTCAAGGAGGGTCCGTCTTATCCATCTTTGTCATCGGATTTCCCTTGTCTTGACGCAAAGTCAGAAGATTGCCTCAAATCAGAAGACGAAGGCGCCATAACGCAGCCCGAGGTCTCCAAAAAAGAAGACAACAGAATCACACCCAGAGGTGAGGGATTACAATGCAATGACAATGATCTGGGGAGAAGTGAGTCGGATGATTATGAGGAGGATGATGATGTTAGTTTGGTGCTTTCATACGCCTGCGTCCCGTGCGTAACGGAGGATGAGTCCCATTACATTACCACCCACGAGATCCAGCTCTCGGAGCTTTCTGACCATGAGGAGGACTACGACATTGGGGTGGTCTCCTCCACCAGCTGGGACATTGAGGATGACAACCAGGTGTACTCGTTTGTCGATTACGCTTCTTTTGCGGGCGATGGAGAGGTGGGGGGGAGGGGGGAGAGCCGCCAGGCTCGCTCGCGGGGCCCAGCAGCAGCAGTCAGCACTCTGCTTGAAAGTGATCTGTGCGACACAGCCAAGTTCACCAGCTCAGATGAGAGTGTGTCAAAGCCCCAGCAGCAGCAGTGCAGTGACAAAAGTGCGGGACAGGTCAACCTGTCAATCAGAAGCACTCGAGCTATAAATGACCCTAGCAACATCCAAGAACAGAAAAGTATCCTTTATCATACCAGGCGCTCCGGGGACACGAGTCGGTATGTGTTTAGGGGAGTTGATGGGAAGGCAGAGACATTGTGTGACAGGGCGAAGTGTTTCATAGCCGCGCCCGGACGCTTACACTTTGGCCGCAAATTGAAGGGGAAAGAGATCATCGAGTATTCCAGCGGTGCGTCCAGCGCTGTCAGCGAGCTGGACGACGCTGACAAGGAGGTGCGCAACCTGACAGCCAAAGCCTTCAAGAGTCTAGCTTATCCTTACTTTGATGCCATTAATTTCAGCACCTCCAGTGAATCATCTTTAGAGCATGGGAAAGGGATAAACAGGTGGTCCACCTTTGTCGACCTGAAATATGGCAATATGAATATGTCACAGGGACTGGACAAAAGTGTTGTTTCCCATCAAAACTCAACGGCCTCATTTGAAATAGCCAAAAATATAGGTTATAAGGGCATTGCACTGGCAAGCATCAAACCGCCCACCAGCAAAATATTCACTCTGAATGACAACCCCCACAGCGCATCGTCATCTACAAAGCAAATAGAGCTGATGGGGGAATTCAGTCAGGGCCACGGTGGAGTGATTAGACTCACGGAGACTCTGAATTTTCGTTGCAATGTCAAATCGGCAATGTCTGGGGGAGAAAGACACACTAACTTTGCACAAAATGCTGCAGGATCACGTTCCACAGATGAAGTTACCAACAGTTTGCCAAGTGGCCAGAGGAGAGGAGCCAGCAAGTCGCCCTCCAAAACCATGGAAGACACACACAAGAAAGCCATATTCGCCTCGAGTCTGATCAAAAATGTGATTTCTAAGAAGATGCAGTTTGAGCAGGAGCGCAAGATGGAAAGAGGGGAGATCAGTGAGGCGCGTCCGGCGCCTTCCCCGTGCTTTGTGCACCAGGAGAGCGACAGCTACAGGGAGAAGGGGAGCAGGGAGCTGCACAGACAGAGCTCCACGTTCTCCGAGAGCAGCTCGGACTATACTATAATGTGCGTAGATGAATTAGGGGACATTTCGGACAGCAGCTCATGTGATACCGAGAGAGACTCAAGAAGGCCACACTTGGACGCTCCCGCACCAGAAACTAATTTGGAACTCGTAAATGAAGCTGGAATCGATACTAAAAAAGGCGCATTGGAAGCGCCTAAAAGCACGCTGCTTCGCAGCCAAAATAGCGCGTTCAGATGCTGGAAGGACCAGGAGCTAAAGTTACAAAAGGATCATATAAACGATAAAACTCCGGAGAAGTCGTCCTCAGCTAACGATAAAGAGGACGAGGGGGATCCGTACTTGGCGGGCAGTGGCAAACTGACTAAAATGTCACATTTGTTTGTGCCAAGTATCCAACTGCTGTCCAGTGACGGAGAAATCGGACAGCAGCTGCAGAACAGGAATTATACTCCATATGGAGATGGAGGAGGGATACAACAACAATCTGACAGCAAGTTATACATTGCAAACTCTAGGAGTGTGGCTACATCTAAATCTCCGGAAATTAAAATTAATTTAAGGAACGTGAGAGACAATAAAACGGAACATTTTGGCGTCTCCAAACTGCGTGCCCCTAATATAGGCTGTAACGCAGCCAGCCTCACCAGAACAGATGACTTCAAATGCCAGGAGCTGGCTGCAGCTTTGAAGGGTGAGTCGTCAGATAAAGTGCCGCATTTCATGGTTAGAGACATTAGAGATAATAAAGGAAAGCTGCAAACGCCCATACACCAAGTGAGAGACGTGCGTAAATTGGTTAAAAGTTCGTATCACTTTGTTTCTTTGGATAACAATGACAATAAATCCAACTTTACATCTGGTGACAGCCATTCAGAGCAAAAGAAGCAAATGTCGTATCGAAATCCTAATTCTGTGTCCCCTATAGTAATCAAATGTCAGTCTGTGAATACAAATAGTAACGGAAAATATTCTGGAAATTTTACTGAGTTATTTAAAATGGAGCAGTTTGACATGGACAGATCGTCTCCAGAGGGCGCTAAAAATGCTCCACTGCAAATGGCAGCAGGAAGCTCAAACATAGGTAATTTAAGTAATTCCTCAGATGGAGTCATTGGATTGAGAATTGAAAGCAGAGCAGGTTCAAAGAAGCAGGAAAAAATACCAGATATCACAGATAAGAAACCGCAGTCAAAGAAAGCGAACCAGGGGGCTTTAGAAAAACTCCAGGCCGCTGTGAAAACCATGGAGCAGCTCTATATATATGACAAAAATAATTGGAAAAGGAAGAATGAACCCCATCTCCTGGCAGACAGCCATGTGCTTTCACTACTAGCCTGTGAAGAGCATGGAGCACCTGAGGAGGAAGTAGCGTGGGGGTCCAACATAGACAAGACAGTCAGAAGAGACTCCTATCCCTACAATGAAAAGATGGCATCAGCGGTAGCAGCACCCCCTGGCACTGAAAGCCTTCTGAGGCGAGAGGACAAAGACCCAGCAATGTTGTTTCAGACTCCCGGCAGCCGTGATGATAGGCTGGTTGCGAGGTCAATGCAAGCCGCTAGCACCACAGGGAACAAAAACATGTTCAGCCTCAGCTCTAACCTTAAGGCGTCCGCAACGGCAAAGCCAAACGCCAACATACAAACACCTTTCAGCCCCAAAAGCTTTGTCCCAAAATCACCCAAACTGCCTGTGTCCTTAAAAATCTGCCAGACGAAGCTACGTGGAAATGAATCAAAGGTTCTAGAGAGTTCCACACGGGAGCTCTTGAGGACCTCAGCTGATAACGAGAACTACCTAACCATTCCGGTCAAGTCTCACGCCAGCAGCAAGAAACAAGCATCGTCTGCTGATAAAACCTCAGTGTACAAATTTACCACCCAGACACAACCAACCCCTCCTTCAGGACACTTGGGATCCAGCATCAGGGGCTTGGAAGACTACAACCAGTCCCCTCAACGCTCCAGCATTGTGATGAACACACGCTCACCTGACATCCCTGCTGCCACCATCTACCACTCTATGCCAATGGGCATATCCACCAATCAGCCTCAGGTGTACTGCTTTTCTCCGGCAATCACCCCTGCTCCCATCCTGGACCCCTACCAGGCCACCCAAAGAAAGATGCTCCTAGATCCCACCACTGGAAACTACTACCTGGTGGACACTCCAGTGCTGCCGGCCACTAAGCGCCTCTTTGACCCTGAAACAGGCCAGTACGTGGACGTGCCCATGCCGCAACCTCCTATGACCCCGGTTCCCATGCCGATCTCACCTTTGGCCCTCAATCCAGGAGCATACGGACACACCTACATGATCTACCCAGGCTTAATGCAGACACCATCTGTTATCCCGGCCCGGACACTTGTGCAATCGCACAAGTCGATGCAGTCAGAGGCGGAGAGCGGAGACAAAGCCTTGTTGCAGCAGACTGAGGGCATGTACATGGAGAGTCCCTACTACATGGCCACTGCAAAGTCTCCCCAGGCGGCCTATGGGGCTCAACAGCAGGCCACCACCAACAGGCCACTGCAGGGCTTCTCCAGCGCCAAGAAGCCAGTCATCAGCATCACCTCCCAGCAGGGGCCCCGGATCATCGCTCCGCCCTCGTTTGATGGGACCACCATGAGCTTTGTGGTGGAGCACAGATGAAACGCATCTTACCTGGACAGGTGAGTAGTTCTAATTGTTTAGCTTGTGTATTTCTCCCACAAATTAAAATACGATGCACAAGAACAAATCTCTGCACATGTTCTTGTGTTGTAATTGTCTGCTTTAGATATGCACGACTGATTTCTAGTGTAAAAACAAGTACCACTGATTCTTCTAATTGTAATAGATAGTACTATTACTTGAGATGGATAGTTTATTCTTGCTGTTGGAAAGAATTTGACAAAAAAATTCTCACCACCTGCTACTGAGTTAATGATCCTAGAGAATGATTGCTGATATTTGAACTCAACACCCAAACAAATACTAAGAATAGATTTACTATCCCTTTCAGATTTCCATAATATCATAGTACATTATTGGATTACTATCATGGGTGATCTAATGTATATTGTAGCTGGTTGGAGTGCAGCTTATTTAAACTACTTTATATATTGTTGGGTCGTTTAATCACCCTGTCAAATAAATGTAGTGGTGTAAAAAGCACAATATTTCTCTATGAAATATAGTGGAAATACTCAAGTAAAGAACACATACTGCCAGTCCACACTCCGTACTTGGTCCGTTCGGGCCAAACTACTGCTACTACCATGTTGAGGGGACACTCTTTCTTGCAAAACCCTTGTTTTATTGGGATTTATTTGTGGGCTAATGACACTTCTATGATTCATTTTGCTCTAAAATTCCACAAGATTGAGACTAGAGCAGCCCAAGTACCTTTCAGGCTGGTCAGGTACCCCTCCAGTCGGTCAAAGTGTCTAGTAAGCATCAAGTGCCACTCTGGTGTGACCTTAGAGCAAAAATCTACCTTAACCTTGTGTTTGAAAGAGGTCCCTCTTTTCATTCATGTCTCTTAGGAAGTCTAAGCACAAAACTGGACAATAATATTATTACTGCCAGTGCGACTACTCCTACTTCTATTGATACTAACTCTACTACTACTACTTCTTTACAGTTAGTGCCAGTTCTAAAACTGCTGCTACTCTCTCTACTGCTTGACTTCTTTACATTTTTTCAGATTTGTTGCCCCCATGTATCTATTTACAAGATGAATTTGTATTTCGAATTATAATACTGTAGTTCTACTTGATCACATTTCCAATGTGAAAGCTATTGAGACCCAAATGTTCAAAATCAATTAAATAAATAATACATTATGAAATAAATAATTATATGAATATATAAAGACAATTATAATATAGCCATGCAAGTGTGAATTAATCCTGCACTTATTAAAGCTTACTATTATGAAATGTTATTTAGCCCTACAAATTTTCACGTTCATTTTTATTATAAAATGTGTTTTTTCCAAAGTCAGTTTTTTCAAAACCCCAATTTTTTCCACTGCAAAAACTTTGATTATACCAACTTCAAGCCCAACCTAAAGTGTTTAAATTAAAATATAAATACAAAATTATGAATAATATGAATAAATACAGACTATTTATAATAATAATAATATTGACAAATAGTAATAATAATCAATAGTAGATCCAATACATGCACAGCTTATTATTGGCTGTTATTTAGATCAAAGCAACAGCCAATCAAATGATGGCTCTGCTCGGTTCATCTTGATCGACACATAAAGACTTAAAAATCATGAAAATAAAAACAGACTTTGGAAAAGGACATTTTAAATAAAAACTACTGGGTCTTATTTATTTATTACATTCATTCTAAATGACACATTAGGCCTCCATACCAGTTGGGCTTTATTTTCCTGCTATCGTCAAAGGTTTGAAAAAATAACTTGCTGTAAACTCTGTTATAGGGAAAGAAACAGGATCAAATAACTGTTCGTAATAGCAAGCTGAGTTTTAACGTATATATCATTTTACATTTCATTGCAAAATAGTTTATTTGATGTTTTCATATGATCATTTATTTCATGTCTTACTTATTTATTCTGAACACTTTGTGTCTCCATAGAGGCTCACATCTAACCTCAAAAAGCCTATAAGTACATGGTGGATTGAAGCCACTCTCTCCATGTGACAATTTAACACCCTAAAGGCAATTTAGTTAGTCTATTTATGAATTTTCTAGTATCATGTCGATTAAATAAGAGCATTAAGCATGCAACCAATCATGTATTAGGATTCAACACGCATGCAAAAGGAAGAGAGACTATGTGTCTGTAAAGTTTGCAACTGAGCACCTCAGCAGACATTAGCACTCACAAGCTGTGAATTCTGATATCACAGCAGAGATACAGAGGATTATATTGATATAAGATTCTTCATGGGCTAGGTGTTTGAATGTGTATGGTGGACACACTGTAGTGTGTGCAGGAGTAAAAGGTCATGCGACGGCAGGCGTTTGTTATGCGTATACACAGACTGCTTCAGCTGCTGCTTGACATCAAGAGGCTGCCTGGCAGGTCAGAGTCGCAGTGGGGTCAGCCGGCTTTTTATAGGACCAGTCATTTGAAGACAGAGAGAGTGAGAAGCCAGGTTCACATGCCCTCCAATCAGCAATTACATAAACACAACATGCAACATAGCAGCAGAGCATTTGGAGTTCCCCTTCTCATCTGAGAAACTCACATACTGGAGGGCTCAGTTATGTTTATAAAGAAAACAGATAGCCTGTAGTCTGGTAGTCTAGGCTGGAAAAATGGGCTGTGGAAGATTGTTTAAATTCCAAAGACTGGATACAAAACTGTGTTTGGGGAACATCAATGAACAATGACCATGTACCTTAACAACTGTTGTCGTGGTTCCTTTGAGTTTGGCAATGAACTCCCACATAGATCAGGAAAAGACACCCAAGTGCAATCACCTGAAGTCATCTGGACCCATCTTGTGCTCCAGGGACCAACAGAAGTTATTTTAAGGGCGCCAGATGGTCCAAAACACAATTAGATCAAGCCTGATTTGGCTGTCATTTCCTTTTCTTAGAAAAGACAATGCTTCTGTGGAAATATGAACACATTACTTACAGGTTTTAAAAATGCAGATTGTTCACAAAACGTTGAAACTAAAAGTGAATATAAGAGAATATATTGATGTTTTATATGGAAGTTGATTAATCTCAAAACGAATTGGGCAGTGATTAGTCTGCAAGGGCAATATCTGACAGTATACATGGATAGGTTTGTAAGAACAAAGCATGGTGTAACACAAGCAGATACAGAACTTTTATTTAAAGTCTTTTTTTATTTAAGATATAACACCATTTTTATCAAACCATTTTATTTTACAATACCAAGGTTACCAATGTCTTTATCTGTCCATCAAGACTAACATGGCCAATTATGTTATTGGCTAATGCCTATTGAAAGCCTTTTAATATGATATTTACTTGAGGCTTGGTTTATGAAATCTGACAGACAGACCAGAAAATGAGGACTCCCGTGATAAATAATCCAAGGGTGCAAACCACCATACTGTATCTTGTTGTTTGATAAGCCATTTAACTGAATTTACTGCTTCATATCTACATGGTACCTCTAGCAAGACCCCCATTCCAACACATTCTTTAGTTTTGCTGTAGTCCGTCTGAATTACCCTTAATCCTGTGGTCAGAATTTACCTAGTGATGGGTGATTGAATGAATTGGATGATTGATTATAAATTACATTTAAAGGAGAGAGCCCTTTCAGTTTATCAGTGTGCAGTGAGAGAGGAATGCTTTGAAAGGCACCACACCTGATGTTGGTAGAGTCCATAGTCCATAAAATATGTTCTGCTGACTATGAAATATATACAATCTATAATAACTGCAGTCTGCAATACATAGTGAGCAATGAGAGAGCAATGCTTTGGAATGCAACATGCCCCTGGCTGGTACAGTCTTGGTTTAGCATTTACAAGTTACCACTCTCTGACTGTCAAGATATACAGTAAACCAGGAAAAACATTTTGTAGACAGAGATACACACCTAGACACAGACAAAGGGATACAAAGCCCACAACTTCCACTGAGAGAGAAAAAATTGAAATAGAAATATCGCAGAATGACGGCGCCACCCTACTTTCCTTCTGATTTGTTAGTACTTGTTGCCTTCCTTGGTTTTGTTGGTTAGGTTTAGGCATAAAAAATAAGATGTATTAGCCTAAGGGTAAGAATATCAGGGTAATCCAACCAGAGGCAGATTATGGCGGGACAAGCCTTCGCTGCCATTCTGCATAATAATTAGCCATATGTGTCTTCAGAATAATAGGCCTTTTTTTCTCAAGGTAACAGGCTTCCGGACAAATAGGCTTTCGGTACAATGGGATATTTTTTGGACTACTGGGGTTTTGGAATAATGGTCTGTCGGAACAATGGCAGGGCGCCTGTAATTGTGAGTATGTTAGCATGCTGACCTTATAATTAAAATGACGGCTAATAAAGCTTTAGTCAAAGGTACAATGTGTAAGATATGCCAGAATTTAAACATAAACCATTAAAACAATTAACTAACATTATCAACAGATTGTGAAGAGGTAACAGTGTTGACTTTGTGTCAGAGATGTCTATGCAGTACTATTTCGGCTCAAGTCGTTTCTGCCGCCTGGACTGACTTGACTGACTTGCACAGGAGTAAAAAAATACACAGTAAATATATCAACACTAGAAGAGCGAGATATATAGCTGTATAATACAATACACATTTTTTAGAGTACACAATTTACAATACACAATTGTTTTAGAATATTCTTAATGATTGATGAATTTAGATTGTTTTGACCCAAAAGTAGAGGTGAAATAATGCCCCCTATTTCTTTGGAGCCGGTGGCTCGTAAGTACACATTGTACCTTTTAACAGACAAGACATTTTGGTAGAAAATGTGTTTTCTTTTCATTTAGTTATATGACCTGCCAATCATTTTTGAGATGAGGAGATGAGAAGCGCAATCATAGTAGTATGTACAGTACATGTATGTACATAAAGACACAGTGAAGCAAACACTGATGTCCTTCTCAATATTTCACTGTTCTTTAAAGGAAATAAATATAATCTAAATGCAGGCCTTACTCTAGGAACTATCTACATTAACTTTACTCAACTACCTAAAGTTAGCCTGGTTCCAGACTACTGTTAAGGTCTGTTCACATTTCCAATTCTTTCAGTAATTCAAAAAGGTCTGGTGTTGCGCTCTTTTCTAATCTGTCAGAAAATCTTTTGGAAATTGTCAAGGAAAAGAGATGATTTGACAGACGGCCGGTTTGATTTCCATTTATTTTACCTTGAAGTAACAAATGACATCTTATTGCAATCCCATTGTATTGAAAAACGGCATGTTAGTTCTTATGGATTTAAGCTCTGCTTTTGATACCATACATCATAATATTATGTTATTTGGTGTAAATTGATTTTTTTTTAATTGAGTTTTAACGTTCACTGGGATTGTTTCCCCTTTATGTAAAGCACCTTGAGATTTTGCTGTATATTAAAGTGTGCTATATAAATTAAATCCATTATTATTATTATATCACCTGAGGCTAAAAAGTGCTATCTGAATAATTATTAAATACAATATAAAATAAATATGAACTAAATATATATTAATAATAAAAGAATTAAAAAAAGATTCATCTAAAATAAATACAAAAGTTTTACTTTTGACTTACTTTTACTAATTGACGACTTTTTACCCAGTTGGAAAAACAACCAAGCCAATCCGAGCATTGCATGCGGGAACAAGGGCGGGTCGTCCACTAGTGTCCTTAGGCAAGATAATGAACCCCAAATTGCTTGCAAAGGCACAGCAATCGGTGTGTGGGTGTGTGTGAATATGCATTAGATTAGTAACTGATGAGCAGTTTGGCACCATGTGTGTGTGTGACTAGGTAAATGTTGACATGTGTAAAAGCGCTTTGAGTGGTTGAAAGGTGCTATACAAATGCAAGTCCATTTACCAAGTCCAAGAATAGGAGCATCATCTTCCTGTGTCAGAGCCACACAAATAGTGGTTTAGGTAAACACACCTATACAGGTTATAATAAATCCATTTACGGACAAAAAAAAGGACTATAAAACAACTATTAAATTGCCATATTTCTTCAATCAAAATGACAATATACTAAGATATCTGCTTATAGCCTCCTACAGCAGACTGTGTCCGATACTTCAGTCACTACTGATTGGTTTTAGGAAAAAATAACCCCCTTCAAGCAGAAATCAGCTAACATGAACATGATTTCAGACTGAGTAATGAAGAAAAACTGCTCTAATGGATGAGAGCTGTTAATGTGTTCATTTAAATTAAGTGTCTGTTTTGTTTTCTTGGTTCCCAACAGGGCTGAGTTCTGAATGGATGCTGGACTGGTCTGGGTTCTGGTCTCTTCGTGGTGCATTATTTTTTATTGGCTTGAGGTGATTGATCAGGCCCATTGTATAAAAGGCCTCATATACATTCTGTTTTACCTAAATGTACCAGATGTGTATAAGTATGTATTTCATGTTTTAGAACGTCACACCACAAAAATGCGAAAGTCTCACTTAATTCATTTGTAAACCTACATTGCAATGTCTTTGCTAGCACTGATCACCTCCTAAACTAATCAGGGTTTAACTCTGGAAATTATCAGATTATGTATTTGTTTGTAGTTTTGTAATTCATTTCATTTTGCAACACATTATTGCTTAATAACTTTTATGAGGACTATATTTAGCATACTATCTATACCGGTTAAGATTTTCTTACCGTCTCTTGTATGTTGGATTTTATGCAGTGTCATGACTATTGCGTTACAAAAGTCAGCACTTATCAATATGTGTTTTTATGTAACTGGGAATGTCACAATAAGTAAATGAATCATGCGGAATTCATTTACATATTACTATTGAGGAAATGTGTGTGTTAAACATATACAATGGTAGACACCCTAGAGATCTCTCATTATGCACTTGTCCTGCATAGCAGAATATTAAATTCATTTTTAAACATTGTAATACATTAGAATATTTAAAGTTTTGCACATCAACACAGTTTGTGTTATGTTGAGAGTTTATTCACTATCAATTAATTATTCATCACACAAAAATAAAACTGACAAATCCTTCTGCCACTCACTGGAATGTAAAAAAATAGTGTTTTAGTTTCCAAGCAGCTCTTGAAAGGTCTAAAGTGCAGTGCAGCTCCAGGCTTATCTAGCAGGCAGGGCAAAGAGGGACCTCAAGGATGAGGCTACAGTTTGACCTGCAGATTGATGTACCTTTAGCCCCATTTGACATGTATTTCTATATGTAACACTGTTTCTAAGTAATTATTTTGAAACTGACTTATTGTTTTGTACTTCAAATAGTTCAGACAATGGATCTGCTGGCCAGTCCATCCTTTTGTTCTGACATCAGACATTCTTTTATAATAACTGCAGTAACAATGATGTTGTTGTTATAAAAGAATACCACCCCATTTGTAAAAGAAAAGATCATAGTGATTTTTTTAGATGTTTTTTCTAAGAAGTGTTCATGTTTAAGGGTATTGTATTATATTGAGATGGATAGAACACATGGATTATGAAGGTTGTGCTGGTGTCATAATTTAAACTAGAATGTTTGCTGCCTTCTGAGCTGCTGAAATGTTTTAATTTAGAAAATGCTTAACCGTGGTCCCTGTTTTGGATTTAACTATCGCTCCATCTCTGCAGTCTATCACATTGTTATAACTGTTAGGAGAATATTATACATTCAGATTGGAAAAAAATCGAAATTAAAGGGTCAGATTGCCTAAATGACCAAAACATTTGGATTTGCACTTACTGGTAGATGAAAAAAAAAAAAAAACAGTGTGGGGGTCATATGGCAGAAAAAACATTATGTGGAAATCTGTGCAAACAAATTGCTAAAACATTTGATAAACAGAGTGCACAGATTAATATACCAAGCAAATAGATTCATACACCTATCAACAATCCAAGGGCCTGGATTGAAAAACAAATTGGGGGGAAACAAGATTTCAGATGCAAATATTTTCTTCGTCCATATGAAACCTGGCAGGCTCTGTAGAAAAGAGAGTTCTACCGTCGGTAGAAAATCACTTTCTTTTTGATTCTGGTAAATGGACCCTTTAAATTTTAAATCCCAAATGCAGAATAAAATGGTCTGAGTTCTGATTGCTGTCTCGATAGATTGTCTCTCACTTACTCTATATAAACTGCCAAAATAAAACATGACAATATCCCTTTTTAAATTATTTGGTTTCACCAATTCAATGTGATATTTGACTTCCAAAACTATGTATACTTTTGAAAGATCCCCAACCAATCTACTGTTTAATCTTATTTAATGTGCACCTTTCCGTTTAACCACATTTTAATAGTTTATCACTGAACGCACTGGCCTCTTTAAACTAACTGGTCCCACTGATAGGGTTAGGTCTTTTGAATGAAAATATCATTGCCTTGTTTTGTTTTTTTTTGCAGCACTTTGCAAGTCGTATTGCAGCAGTTTTTGAATGTGAATAGAGAAATGCTTTTTTTTCCCTCTTGCGTAACAGAGCAAAAATACAGTTTGTTATACAGGTAAAATTATTTCTGTATAAGTGTAAATACTTTTTTTCACAGGTCTCAAGAAAGGCCTGATGTTCTAATTCAAAGCCTTACACAAGGACCCTCAAACAGGGCGGGGGTTTGAAGCCAGACCATCCTGCTGCTTTGAAACTATGACATTGAATTTTCTCGACAGACGGTACATATTGTGAAGGTAAAAGAAAGTCGATGTGTCACGAAGAGAAAAAGTAAGGACGTTTGTGACCTCTGGAATGAGGGTACTTTTATTTGCAATCAAACGGTGAAAGGTGGATTTAGATGTAGAAATGAAACAATGAAAAATCTTGTCCAAAGTGAAAGTAATGCTCAAATGAAGGCTTAGTTTAGGTATATTATTTTGATGTGTTTTGCCGCCAGTGCACAGTTTCGATTCAAAATTGTGTCACGAATACAGCCTGGGATGTTTCATCAGATGCTATGTTAAATGTGTGAAAATGTATTAAACACAAAACCCTTTTGCAGACCTCTCTGTTATGTTCTTCACTGATTGTTGTTCGTATAGGACCTATAGTATGAACCACAGGCATGTAGCTTAAGTAAAACTTTACTTTTGGTAGTTTCCCTCTGACTTTATTTAATATTTTCATTCCATATTCTACAAAGACAACGTTTTAGATTCCGTGCCCCATTAAATATATATGTATAATTTAGATTTTTCAAAGGAAACCACCTACAAACCACCTACAAACACAATCAAGGTTGTTTTGCATAAAGACTGGAAGCAGGGGGAACAGCTAGCCTGGCTTTCTCCTATTAATCACAGTCGCCCCTCCGACAGATAAAGGTGTGTAAATGTGGAAGATATTCATTTTCATCTAAAAAATGGTTAAGATACAGTCTTTGGGAAAAGTATAACATTTTTGTACCTCTTCTGTCAAACCTACATAGTCTGGAGGTAAAAGTGCTGTGTGAGTGAAGTAGTAAAAAAAAACACTTGTTAGGTGGTTATGATTTAACTCATCAAAATCATTTGTTGCATTGTTATCAGAAGAAATGCATCATTTGAAAATAGGAGACACACAATACTGTAAGAGTGTCATCTCAGACAGTTTATAAAAGTAAATAATATTTCATGGAGCACAGGCTTGTGGCTTCTACTGTCTTTTCCCCCCCCAAAGTAGCAGTTTGTTGTTGGTGCGGCTGAAAACGGCACAGATCAGAAAAAAACTTATTTGAAAAGTTTACGTTTTGTAGATTACAACCTTTATTTTACTGCCATTTGATGACTATATTTTCAACATATAACCAGTTCTACAGGATCCGTTGAACAGGTTTCTTGGAAAAAATGTAAAAAGTGGAATATAGAAAGTGGAATTCTAAAAGTGGATAATATTATATCCATTCTGTCCTATTTTGGAGTCAAGGTTGTTTTTTTGGTATCAGTTCTTTTCGGCCACAGTTGATCAAGAAATAACTTGGATTAAATTACATCTGTGGTGTCCATCTTTGGAAGGCCGAAAACTGGCTTAGCACTGATGATGTTAGAATGTGTGCTAAAGTGTTAAAGGCTTCTCTGCTGGCTGTGGGCACATATCGAAACTGGGTTAGGAGGGGATGATGGACACAGGATCATTTTACAGAGCTTTAACTGTATACACAGAGTCATTGTGTCTGTAACGCATTCCATAACACCATAAGCCATAACGCACACATAAGCCTCTGGCTATTTTGTAATGCCATCTTTGTTTACAAAGTCAATTGTGATTTTTTTTGGCCAGCTGAAATTAAATCTGGTCAGGTATAATGTTGATGACCCCTAACCGAGTAAGTGTAGTGCCATGGGTTTTAACAGTTGATAAACTGCACATTAATTGGTCATATAACATTAAAGGTCACTTGTAAAGACATAACCTATACAAATGATTGCCATCCAGTGATCTTTGATATTATTATTATTATGTGGTATCAAAATATTACATTGAAAAACATTTATTATGAATATGTAATGATAAGTAATAGAACACAAATACATCCATGCCATAGATGATTTATGGGAATGACTTGATCCATGGATCCATTTGAAAGCATCTGGTGCGGTTAAACGACACCACATGCGTGGCAACATAACATACATGAAGCCTCGTTTTTTTTTTTTTAAAACATCATAGGCAATTAAGTATTGAAAGCAAAATAATATCACTTCATTTCAATGTACATCAATGCATTTCTTATTTGTTGTAAATTTATAACAAATAAGAAATGCATGTCAGTAGCTAAAATGTACTCCATTAGACTATTTTTGTCTGAAGAAGTCAGTCACCAAAATGATTCTTCTTATTGTTCTGTTCATATTATTATTATTATTATTATTATTATTATTGTAATTATTGTAATCATTGTAATTATTATTGTAATAATACTAATTATTATTATTTATATTAGTTTTTGATGTAGTTATTATTTTTCTTTCTTTCTTTATTGACATGGTATGGCTGATAAATAAATAAAATAATGTAGTTTTGTTTTTTCCCCCTGTCAATCCACTGCTCCATACTCAAGTCCAGTAGGTGGCGGTAATGCAGCTACAAGCTATTCAAACTCAAAGGAGAAGAAGAAGATCACATACATGTGTAAATGTGTGGCTAAGTTGAACAGCTCATTCAGTCGTTTACTTTATTTTCTGTGTTTGGATATCATTTAGGGCAATGAAGTACTTTTAAAAGGTTTTGTTCTTAGTGAAATTCTAAAGACGAACTCTTAATATTAAATGCTGCCTGTTAGCATTCTGCAAAGAGCAGCCAACAAAGCTAACATCAACAGCTAGTTGATAGAGCAACATTTGTTTCTTCACAGATGGCTGATGATAGCGTGAAAAGTGAAGCTTCGGCCCAGCAGGAGAGCAATAATGGAGATAATAAGAGCAGTCAGAAGACAGTGAGTAGTAACGGAGAAGAGGCAGCAGAAAACCAAACTGTGTCCAAAAGGCAAAGGAAGAAGCTTCAGAAGCAGCAGAAATGGGAAGAAGACAGGGAGCTACGAAAGTAAGTAAGCGGATTTTAACCCTGTCAGTCATTAATGCATTCAACTATAGAGGTACGATAACATTATCTATTGGTGTAACAACAATAACGGCTGTTTGTTCTTTTTCTTTTTTAAACGTCCAATGTGTAATGCCGAGCCACCTGCTCCAAAGAAATAGGGGGCAATATTTCACCTCTAAACTGGGTCCATACAATCTCTAATGTTCATATTTTAGTTGTAGTAGTTTAGCATATTTATTGTATTCTAATTTATTCTTTATATTGTGTATTGCATTTACTCCTGTGTAACGCCTGTCAGTCAGTCAGCAGGGCAAGAATACGCACAATTCAACCAAACTGCTGAAACTCTGAGAGCCGGTTAAAAAACACTGCATCTTATAATCTTCACGTGGGGCTCATCCATCTGTGTTTACTGCGGCACTGAAGTTAACTGCGGGCTGTAGTCCGTGTAATGTTACGTTAGTTTGTTCATTGGACTAAATTCAAAGTGGCAGAAACTAGAAAACGACCTACATATTGGTCTCGTCCCCCCGGTGGCGGTGCAGCCTGCCTGGGGAGGAGAGAGGTCAGCCGAGCCAGCACTCAGAGCCCCAGTCAGTGGCGAAGAGACTTGAGCTCAGCCAGAACAAGCGGCAGCAGTCACAGCGGGCTGGTAGACCTGTGTAACGGCAGCAACAGGGAGTTTGCAGTTCCTCACTGCTGTTGCTGAACTCAAGCTAACAGCCGACGACAGCTCTACGCTCTGCGAAAAGCCTCCTAGCAGCTGAGAGGGCGAAGCGAGGTGGTTTTCTCATTTCTGCCACTTTGAATGTATTCCAATAATCAAACTATAAAACAAACACGAAACATGGCTGTAATATTTACAAGCAAGTCAGGCACAATACATCCATGGTCAGGCAGCTGTGCTTCTTCTCTCTCTGTGCTGAGAGCAGACTGACACTACAGTGACTCACTCTAGAGCATATGTGTCAAACTCGAGGCCCGTGGAATTATCTTTGGCCCGCAGAATAATATTTAATTTGTATTAGAGTTGGCCCTCCGGTATATTACACGCACCACTAATACTACAAGTCCCACAATGCACCGCCAGCGCGTCAGCACGTCAATCGAGCGCGAAAACCTGCCGCACTCGCTCATAAGCAGGCCACCTGTGGTCAACTTTCAGCTACCCCTCTCCCCAAAAAATGGCTAAACGAAAGATGGACTTAGGCAGGTGGGAGGCAGAGTATATGTTCGCAGATATAAAGGGCAAAGCTGTTTGTCTTGTGTGTGGAGACGGTGTGGCCGTAATGAAAGAATATAACGTAAGACGACACGATGAAACGAAACAGCACGACAGGTATAAGCATCTGGACATGAAACAGAGGCTCCAGAAGGTAGAAGATGTTTCGAGTTGCGTGAGGAGATCTGTCAGTTCATGGAAAGCAAAGGGAAAGACACAACAGAGCTCCGGGATGAAAAGTTGCTGTGTGAAGTGGCGTTTCTGTGTGACATCACGAGCCATCTCAATGCGCTCAACCAGCAGCTTCAGGGACGGGGCCGTGTGATCACTGACATGTACGCTGCAGTGAGGGCTTTTAAAAGTCTCCTGTGGGAGACGCAGATGCTGCAAGAAAACTTGAGCCATTTTCCATGCTGCCTAACTATGAAAGAGCAGGTCTCTACCGCTGCGTTCCCAAGTGCGCAGTTTGCCGAAAAACTCAGCATACTTGGTGCCGACTTCATACGCCGATTTGCCGACTTTGAAGCTCAAAAAAGCAGGTTTGAACTGCTCAGTAATCCATTTGCAGTTGACGTGGAAAGCGCCAACCAACCTCCAAATGGAGCTGATTGAACTCCAGTGTAGTGACACACTCAAAGCAAAGTATGACTCTGTGGGTGCTGCACAGTTTCCACGTTTCATCCCCGACACAATGCCCCAGCTGCGTAGCCAAGCTATCCAAATGCTCTCTATGTTTGGCAGCACATACCTGTGTGAACAACTGTTCTCTTTGATGAAGTTAAACAAAACATCACACAGGGGTCGTCTTACTGATGAACACCTTCACTCAATCCTGCAGATTTCCTCAGCTCAGAGCCTGACCCCAAACATTGATGAACTTGCATCCAAGATGAGATGCCAAGTTATCTGTCTTAGACTAGTGTGCATCACAGAGCAGCAAACTGGGCTTTAATGTATGTTTCCATTTTGCACTTTTTTCTTGCATGTTTCATTTTTCTTTTAAGGAAATTATTTTTTGGCTGTTGGTGGCCTGTGGAAAAATGTTTTCACTTGAGATTACACTGGAAAAGCTGCAGATTAGGCCATAAAAAATGCAACAGATTTTTCTTGTATTTAATGTTTATTGTTGTTGTTTATAGGCAATAACTGTCTTACAAGCTTTGTTACTTCCAGGTTCAAGTATCTGGCTTAGACTAGTTACTAGTGTGCATCAGAGAGCAGCAAACTGAGCTTTAATATATGTTTCCTTTTTGCATTTTTTTCTTGCTACCACAAGGCATTTTTGTTTTTTCTTTTGAAGGAAATAATTTTTTGGCTGTTGATGGCCTGTGGAAAAATGTTTTCATTAGAACTTACTCTGGTAAAGCTGCCGATTGAGCCATAAGAAATTAATGCAACTGATTTTTCATTTATTTAATGTTCAATATTGTTTTTATAGGCAATAACTTATAAGCTTTGCTAGTTACAGGGTCAATATGTGCAATAAGATCATTTAAATAAGTTTTGTAATAAACATTGAACCAGTCCGGCCCTCGACTTGTAGCGATTTTTTAAAATTTTGGCCCACTGTGTATTTGAGTTTGACACCCCTGCTCTAGAGGAACAAGTGGTGTTACAAGACTGGACGGAACTAGTCCGTTAAACTGCTAATTTCTGTAGATATCTCTGCATGTCTTTGACATAAAGTCAACACTGTTACCTCTTCACATACTGTTGATAATGTTAGTTAATTGTTGTAATGTTTCCAGTATAAATTCTGGCATATTTTACACATTGAAGCTTTTAATTGAGTATCAAAGTGTTATTTTCCATGGTAGGCCCAGTGCTCCCTTACATGCCGAACTCCATTCAAACATTTGTCAATTTAAGGTTGTATTGCTTGTAGTGACTATAATGTCCATCAATGTGCCAATAATGCTGATTGATAAACTAGAATGCTTTTATCCTGGTAAAAAAAACAAAAAAAAAACAGCATGGACCATCCCAGATGCACGTTGGTCATCATATAGCTGCCTAACTTCTTTCTGCTAAATGAAGCACACAGATAAATCAGCAATCAGCAGTAATGGGAAAATCTGGCTTATTACAATTTGGAGCTTTATGTTTGTAACTCCTGCCATCAGTTCTTTTAGTTATGACAATGTAACTATCAAGATCTGGGAACATCTAAAATAATAGCCATCATCAGGAAAAACAGGGTGGAAACAGGAGCACCAGATAATCAGGCAGGTTGTAAAACTAACCAGCAGTTTATCCAGATGATCTAAAACACTTTATTTAAGTGAAGTTTAAAAATAAGTGTACTTGAAATTCTGTAAATAATATGGTTCGCTATCATAACATTAACTAAAACTGCTGGCTACTGCGTATTTTGTGATCCAAAGTGTTTGACTTGCCCATCACACTGCATACAAATCATGTATACAGGGATATGAAAACCCCTCTTAATTATGTTCTATGCTAACATTGATCCAACTACCAAGTAGGATATACTCCAGAAATACTCACTGCATCACCAAATGTGTATTTTCTTTAGATATTTGACTACATTATAAGAGTCTGCAGCAGAGTGTCATGTCAGTATCTGTCCTCTGCTTTCTGCTGCAGGCAGAGACGAAAGGAGAGGAAGCAGCAGCGTCGGCTGCAGAGGCACAATCATCAGGAGGAGGAGGGAGGAGAGGCCCAGAATTTTAGGAAACGTCCACGCAGAGAGGTGACGCCCAGCTCACTGAGGCTAGTGGTGGACTGCAGTTTCGACAACCTCATGCTGATCAAGGTAAAACAGTTCTGGGAACCACTGTAGAGGGATATCCACCACCAAGGTACTGACTCTCCTGACCAATAACCTTGTTTTGTCTTCAGGATGTTGGGAAGCTTCACAAACAGATCCAGCGATGCTATGCTGAGAACAGACGAGCCTTGCATCCAGTGCAGGTTAGTGGTTACTGACTGATGTGAAACAGTTGAGACAATCCTGTCTGATGTATAACAACTACTCTCACCTCTCCAGTTTTATCTGACAAGCCTTGGGGGACAGCTGAAACAGAGCATGGATGAAAAGGACAAAGGATGGGTCAACTGGAAAGTAAGCATGATCCTAAATGACGTCTAACACAGATTTTAAGTTTTTTCGCAATCAAGCAACTCACTGCATTCTGACTTTTCAAGTCATTTCAAGAAGCAAACCGAGTTTTTGCCTATTTATTTCAGTGTGTGAGTGAACATGCACCAGTCAGTATCTGCCATCATGCACTTAAAACACTAACATGATGGTGCAGCGCTCCAGCACTACAGATGTAAACTTTATTGATAAGAGTACTCCACCTATTTAGCATTGTCTGACTCACCGACAGGAAAATGGAACACATTTGAGCCATAGTCTTTCTTTATTTCCATAAGTTGTTCTTCGTTGTTGAAACCCTGGTGACTACATTACCCACAATGCAACGGCCAACAGAGATTCAGCCGCGTTATGCTAGTATCTGCTAATGTGCCCTGGAGCTTCGAGCATGCAGCAGAGATGAAGAGCTAGAGAGGAAGCTCACTTGTAGTCTTCAGAACAAACCGACCCTGACTCGAGTGACATCACTTGAGGACATTTATCTGACTTAACACAGCTGCCTCATTTCATATGCAATAGTTCCCTCAAACTCCTGTAAGAGACTTTGATGTGTAAAATTGGTAATGTCTTCCTTTTTTTACATTTTTTTTTTTACATTTTGCAGAAAAACTAAAAACACTCTGATGACCAGCCTTGTGCTTTATCTTCTTACTAACAATAAAAGTTGTATTTCAACATGCATTATTAAAATTTTTGTTCAAACATAATTAATTCAAAAAGGAATTAGGGATTTAGGGATGCAACTAATAATCATTTTCATTATCAGTTGATCTGCAGATTAGTTTCTAAATCAATCAATGCATTGTTTTGGCAATAAAATATCAGGAAATATTGAAAAATCCTAATTTCCAGTGTCCAATGCAATCTACAAATTTGAATAGATAATCACTCTGAAATCTTTCTAATAAATCAGGTTGGTGGGTGCTATGTAAATTGTTCCTATGTTACAAATCCAGTTATTATAATATTTACATGCACATACTCACAAAGAGAAATACTTAACATAACCTTATTGAAACACAAATCCTCATGGCTTATTTCTAAATAGAATCAATAAAGTAATCTAATACTACTGCTTCTGTTGCAAGTCATACCACGATTGTCCATGTAACTACACACATTTCCTACTTTATCTTTTGTCTTTTGTACTGAAACCTCTGCAACAGCATTTAGTCTGGTGATCCTTGCAAGTAGGAAGCAATTGCATTTATTTGAATAAATGTTCTTTTTATATAATTTTGACTTGTGTTTTGTATCGTGTGTGTGTGTGTGTGTGTGTGTGTGTGTGTGTGTGTGTGTGTGTGCGTGTGCGTGTGCGTGTGTGTGCGTGTGTGCGCGCGCGCGCATAGGCCATCACCATTAAAACCGAGCACTACGGTGAAGTTGTGCCGAAGGAGGAGCTGGTGTACCTGACGTCAGATTCTCCCAACGTGCTGGAAGAGCTGGACCACAAAAAGGCCTACGTGATAGGAGGCCTGGTGGACCACAACCACCATAAGGTCAGTCTGGCTTCCTGCTGTAGGAGCCAAAATGCTAAGTTTACTATCATTTTGATTTTGGTGAATTATGTGTAAAAACGATAAAATGTTGGAAATGGACAAGATATTATGTTAATTGGCTATTGTCGGCACGTGTAGTGCTGACGGCACTCCCCTTTTTGGACAATCAGCTGTAATTGATTGAAATGGTGGTATATCAGCTGGTATATAACAGGGAGTTGTCATTAGGACGGCGTCCTTTGGTTTGAGAGCAAACGTTTTTTTTTGACCGCGGCGCTCCGCTCCTCTGCACTACATCTGCAGAATAACCGTAGTTTTATTGTTTTACTGCAATGTCAACCTACACCTGCTTCATCTGTTAAGGACGACTCATTTCTTGTATGTAAAAGGAAGAAAACGTATTAAGATGTAGTCTGAATGAGAAAATAAAATAAGTGACAAAACAAAGAAACCAGTGAACTCTGTGTGATGTTTGAGCGCGTCAACCCAGGCTCATTCCAAAGGACAGGAAGGAGCAAATACGAGGTTTGAAAATTGCTTTCTGATGATTTGAACTGTCTGGGTTTTGTTTGCAGGGGATCACCTTTGAGAGGGCGAAAGAGCTGGGGATTGAGCACGCTCAGCTTCCTCTGAGCAGTTTTGTCAAGATGAACAGTCGGAAGGTTCTGGCAGTCAACCATGGTAAGGACTACTGCTATACCAATACATGAGACTGGTATCGGTAGTTTTAAGACACTGGTCAAAGTGGTCATTGACCAGTTTTAGTTAGTTGAGATGGTTTCTTAGTATAATTTAGCAACCATGGCTTTTCTCTAATATTAGCTTTAAATGTTAGCATATCTGACTAACTAGCATACTACCTACAGCTGTAACCTAGCATTACTTCCAATGCCAAGAGAAAATATCATTAGCTAACATCATTATTTTATTATATTCTCATGTAAAAGTAAAGTACACAGATAGAAAATTCAAGGATTTATTACAATACAAACTGCTAAATAAAATGTAGTTGTATATTATGTTTGTCGAAGGTAAACCTCTAAACGGAGTTGTGTTAGGAAGAATTAACAGTTTAATATTTTTCTTATAATGCTGTGCTATAATTGGGCTAACTAGCTTTACCCTGCAATACAACATGGCCATAATGGATTATAAAGTGGTCAGGATGGTAACCTTTCACCTGGGACATGTCAGCTTTAGTCTGTTTTTTAAATCATAACACCACGCCAACGTTAGCCATCGAGTGCGTATTTAAAACCATTTCACATCTCGTTTTCATACGAGTCTGATGAAGACAGGAAACAGTCAGCCACAGATTAAGTTTCATGGAGCTAACGCTAATAACACAACGACAGTCAGCTATTAAATATGAGACGCTACTCTTGTCTACTTCTGTCTGAAGTCAAGGACTCATTCTTTCAAAAATAACTTTATATGTGCAGCGCTGGAATAGAAAGTTAGCAGTAGTTTACAGTAGCTTAAGTAGTTAGGTGTAGCAGCAGTAACTGAGGGGGGGCCACGCTCAGCTCAGGATCAATTGACCAATCTTAGCTATGGCCGTTCTGTTTGACTCTCTTGCTAACACTGACTATATTTGTAGTTTGTACATAGTATTTTTCTTATTATGTTTTAAAAGTGTACTTCTTCCCTCCTTCAGTGTTTGAGATCATCCTGGCATACCTGGAGAAGGGTAGCTGGCAGAAGGCCTTCTTCACCGTCCTGCCTCAGAGGAAAGGAGCGGTGGCTGTAGACAAGGACGGAACAGCTATTCAGGAAAAAGATGAGGAAGACTCTGACTCTGACCCCGACACACTAGACCAAACTGAGAAAAAAGCTCAAACATAGTTCAAATGGACAACTTCAAACAAAGTTCAGACATCTGAAGCTATGAGAAAATGTTTGGATCTATTGATGCTGATGCTATGCTCGAAAGAGAGATGTTTCTATTCACAAAGTATGCGTTTCTTTGAAATTTCCAAATGCTTTTTTTTTTTTTTTAAAACAGCTATTTATTGAAAGTTTTACTTTGTACCTCCTGTAATGGGGAATAACTTAGTTGAACAGCTAATGGATCTTTTTTTTAGGCAGAATATACAGTTGTTAATACAGAAAATAATTTATATTCCAATTTTTATTCCTTTTTTTAAAAATGTTTTTGCTCAGAGCTCAGGCTGTCAGACTGGTGCTGTATGTATTATTTTAAAATAAATGATTTAAAGCAGGATAAAGTCAACACATGACCATTATTGTCACTGGAGTTCTTGGAATATTATAGCCACAATAAGAAAATTAAGAATTTGATATGTTCTATGAACAAGTTGGGGTAATATTATACAATTTTGCAAACAGGTCTTTTTATATGATCTTAATTATTTATGCAGAATAATGTCACCCAAAATCTAACGAGGAAATACTGTACATTCTTACTCTGCTATTGGGAGACAATTAAGAAAAAAAAGTAAAATAAGTACAAAAGTACATTAAAATGATAGAACAACTCGGATTGAAATGAATAGAAGTCAAAACTGCAGTAAAAAGAATGATTTTGAATGTTAATGCAAAGAGATCGCAGTGGATGCTAAAAGCAGATGCTAAATTTGATCCAGATAAAAAGATATTAAGACTCTGAGCTAGACCTGATGCCTACCAGAATGCACAGGGTGACATTAGCCTAAATTCTGACTTAATGAAATGTGATGAGTCAAAGGTGTAGAAGCTACGTCTTGTTCCTGCAGATCTTCAGGTTCGCTGTGAAGCAATTACCTTGATATATTGCAAATTTGTTTGATATGCATGTACCATTGAATCACAAAATGAACTGAACTGAAAAGGGCCTTAAGGCAACACCTGCTTTATGACCCTGTCTTGTAGAGGTTCCCAAGTTTAGTTGTAAGGCATTTTTATTATTTCAGTTTATAATGTGCTTTTATAATTGTGCATAATTACCAAAAAGGAATTTTGTAATTAATAAGTAAGGAGCGCCCCCATAGCTCACCTGGTAGAGTGTGCACCCGATGTTCTGAAGCCGAGTCCTTTACTGCAGTGGTCTGGGTTTCGATTGCCATCTGTCTTCTGTACTCTCTTAAAAACAAAGAACAAGTGTAGGCCTACAGATTAGGGCTCCACATCTTTATTTGGCCCAGAGTTGGCTAATCTGGCCATGCCTATAAATAGAATAACAACAATGAATTCAATTATACAGCCATGTTATGGCATCAAAATAAATTGAACAGTGATGGATTTGGGGAAATATTCGACATACAATTAAATGAACATTGAAATGAAATTAGGGCTGTCTAATTCGTGGTGGGAAACACTACCATGGGAACCACGTGACCAAGCAGATTACGGAGAATTATGAAATGTTATTGAAAGATCATGATAAATTAACCATTAAATCAGGAAACAAGCAACAAATTCCGGATAGATATTTATGAACTTTACCAATAACGGGCGGGACAGCCCTGGTTGCTGGAGCAACTAAAAGACGGAAGTTGTGGTATCTATGGAAACAAGGTAAAGTGACGCTAAACAGGAGAAGATACGCTGTATTCAGTTGACGCTGTAGCCGTTTTGTCACCCTTGATAGAGCAGTCGATGTCCCGAAAAGCACTGAAAGTGGTGGTTGAATTAAAGTTCAGAGCGGTAAGATTCGTAATTTTCTTCATTGATGATTAACCTGTCCTCTGCGCATGTACTCTGTTTATTAAGGAGAGCATGGTGCATCAAATATCAGTGTACCTTCTATTCTTTGTCATTTTAATATTTTCTTAGCTACCTCCTGAAAAAGACTCAAATTAGTTAGCACCGGATTTAACAATGTTGTATGAAGCGTTAAGGGTTACAATTTGGCATGCATTGTACATATGTTTTCTCAACGTTTAATAGGCCTATGTTCAGTTTATTTATTTGTTTACGTTACTTTTCACTCAAAAAGCTTGAGAGAGTGACTCTTAGGTCCATTTTGTACCATTTCATGTTGTTAGTTAACCTTGACCTAGGCCTAACATTAATATCCAATATGCTTACTACATCTTAAAGAAGGCTATCAATGATGATTTTAAATTTGAAGGGAGACATTTTTACAACGAGTTCTTAAATACTTAAGTACATTTAGCTAATAAATACTGTTTTTCTGATTTTACCATGCAGGACTTTTATTTTGGTAGTTTTAATAGCCTATTTGGTTTAGTAGATTGTGGTAATGGTACTTTTACTCAAGTAAAGGATGTACTTCCTCCATCACTGCCTACAGGACGGAACATCTAGACTGACTATGGTGTGATTGTGTAAAGTGCTTTTTAATTACAGTCTCAGAAATATGTAGTAGTAAGGGCACCTTCTTTCACATTTCTACTAAACTTAATGGTAAGGATTTTTTTTTTTTAAATAAAAAATGACATCACAGCTTTTCCTTGCTTGTTTGTGATATCTAGTTACATTTGACCCGACATAATCATTTAATGGTGGCCAGCTAAGAAAGATGCATCAGATCATCCTCACCGGTTGATGATCCATGTAAAAGAAACAAAGGAACAGCATTGTTCTTTTGCAATGTGGAGCTAGTTTGTCCAATACAAATACTGTTTATACATGATTCTGACAGACAGTTTGAAATAATTATTTGATTTTTCCAACCTTAAAGCGACGTCAGAGGGAAACAAATCTACTGTATGAATAAAGGATGAACTGGAGGCAGGAAGAATTGCTAGTCTCACTCAAAAGTGGCCTTCGGTAATATGGCACTTTTGACTTTTATCACCCTCCACTGGTCTCTGCCAGCAGGAGTACAGCTTTGACTTATAATTTAATCATACTAATATATTGTATGTTACTCCACTGCTTTAAGGTTTCTTGTCCTGGAGTTCATCTGCCAGCCAAGGATGATATCTACCTTAGCATGTGGTTCATGGGCCAGTACTGTCAGTCTGAGTGTCTCCCTGCTGTCTTTCCTCTGCTGTTCCATGAGAAGATGACCTTTGAAAAGGTTTGAATAGTCTGAATGATAATAATAATAGCGTGTAATACATGAAATGTGTGATTCCAGTTATTTTCATTCTCCATAAAGTTAGCTGAGACATGCCTGTATTGAATGCCATAATAATAATAATAGCAACAACTTTACAGTACTTATCAATAAGAACTCCTGTATATATAGTACATTAATAGTGTTTGTGAAATAAGGAAGCTTGATTTAAAAAAAAAAAAAGTTTATACTTTTTTTCTGTCTAGATTTTCAGGCACATAGTTGACCCTGGAGACATCGCTGTTATGCTTGAGTGTAAGTTATATAATACACTTATTGGTTATTATACTACAGTTATACTGTCTTCGGGAAATATTGTATTGCATAATAAACTGGTGTGGTGGCATACTACTGTTCCTACTTCCTTCATACAGTAACCCATTCAATCCCTATTTCTTTCTCATATGTACCTTCATAAATAATACACAGTCTGAACGCAGTCTCATGATGGAATGTATATCATTTTGTAAAAAGTTAGTTCAAAAGGGTGTTTTGTGTTGGGTCACAAGCATGACTGGTGGAGTATCAACAAAAAAACATAAGAAATCCTATTTTATTTAAAACATGAACAACTGAAATATTCCAGATAAACACTTTTTTAACACTTTTTCATCAAATCCTCCAACCTACAGTAACTAAAAAAATAGGTTGTTTGTCATTTCCTTCCAAAATGGCACAATTTTTTTATGTTTTTTTTAAAATCTGGCACCCGTACCTGCCCTGTCACAACAATCTGACACCTCCCTGCCATCTTTGACAAGTGACCCACACTGGCATCAGATCACACCAGATCTACTTCCAAGCCACTCCATCCGCATCTCAAATGAAGTCTGAGCAAACTTTCCCCTGATGAAGACCATGCAATGCCAATTAAAAGTTCTGGGAAAAGCTAATGAGTGGACCTTGAGTTAAGATTATTACATTTTTGTGCTCAAAATAAAAGTATTAATGTATTAAAGTGATTTTAGGTTCATGGTATCAGTAATGTTTTGTTGTTAAAAGCAAATAAGTGTATGTACCAAACTGTGCTCAATTTTTCATAGTGCGACTTGGTCCTGATTATGCATTTGTCATATGGGCCTCTAGTTATAGCTGTAATAAACACGCTGAAAAGGTACAGTTATTCAAAATAACGAGCTGTATAGGTTGTCTGAGCTACTGATATCGTGAACGTCATCACTATTTAACAGAACTTAACCAAACACACATTAATGGTTCCATAATCCTAAAAATAAGGAAATGTGTCTCCTTCATTATTAAAGTTGTTTTTTAGTTTCTAGGTGTCTCTGTAATTAAAGCTAAAAGGATATGTTATATTATATGACTACATTAAAATAATCGTATAATATCCCTAAAGGCGCTTAAAACACATCTATTAGGGTTTAGTAACTTTACATAGAGCTTATAAATGACATCATTGTATGCAATTACTAATGTTTAAAAATATTCCTATGATAGTTCTTTAACATTTGTATTGTATTTCTACCATGTGACTTTATCTACATTTATCTTAGTTTTAGTAAATCATAACCGTAACATGGGTTGTGCATATTATAATTTGCTCTGTGTTTTTAATTGGCGAGCCTCAGTTTCATATAAGGAACATATGACATCAGTATAATATTAAACTCTCTTGTGTGTGTGGATCTTTTTCAACTTGATACCTTTTCTCTTCAGATGAGACAGTCACAATTGAACTGGTGCAGCTGATTCCTCCAGGTGAGGTTGTTTATTGTTAATATTCATACTTCTTTGTTTCGCCGCTTTCAATAAACTTCCCATTCATTAAACTGCCCATTAACAGGATTTCAGCCTGTGTGCTTTTGCTTGCAGTGATGGACACTCTGGCCTGCTTTGAAGAAGATGCTCGACGCTTCTTATTCCCAGAGCCCAAACTGGTTCCCTGTTCCACTGGAGTGGATCAAGAGGTTCTAATGACCCGAGCGCCTCACTTTGCAGTATGTCCAACCCTTTGACCCATTATCTTACCCTTGTACCTCACTTTAAAAAAGTTGCTTCGATGTCCTTAGGAGGCGAAAAACACACACAAAAATCTAATTATTTTCCGTATACTAAATGCTGCAGGAATTTTTTTCACAGTCTGAGATATGTCAAAGATTAGCAACAATATTGACGTTGATGCATTTTTATTTTTTCTGCAGGAAACCAGGGAAATGTATGTAGCATGTATTTGCCTGGGCAAACATGAGACAATGGATTAATCTGGTGGAAGAACTGCAATTTTGAATCCAGGGCTCTAGATTGAAAGCCTGATATTAAAGAATGCATGATTTTATGCTGTAATTGCTGTGGGATAAAGAAGTGTGGTTTAATTGGGGACATTGTGGTCCTAGTGTCTATATTTTGGATACACAGTTTATTATAGACTTATTAAAGAAGCCGAGCTTGAACTTTAAACATTTTGAAAAAAAACACACACCCTTGCCAAGATTTGAAATTTAATGCAGGCAAAATAATAATAATAAGAAAAAATTAATTTCTCTGTACAATAAAAAGTGTGTGGTACTATTTGTAGCCTTTTCATATTGATACATCACTAGCACATTAATTTTTGGACATTATCACATTTTCTGGACCACAGGTCAGGAAAAAAATAAATGATGACTGACTGTAAGTGTGATCTTTGCAGTTTAATGTGATCATGGTACAAACATTTCTTCTCCTCTCTTTTTCCCAGGGTATTGCTCCGAGGTTGGAGTTTTCCACCAAAACAACCATCATTGAGTGCTCAGCCGATGCAGAGATCAACATTTACCCCAATGTACTCATGGTATAATTATATTACGTGGTTCAAAATGTATGTTGATGTATAATAAATCAAACGGCATCATACTTTATCTGAGGCGACCACAATAACTAGACCAGATTAGGTTTTTGTCAGCAGCAGCAATAATAATAATAACTTTTTGTAGCATTTATAATATTAAACACATCAATACATATAGTAATAAAATAGTACACAAAATCAGGGAAAAAAGAATAAGCGCCATTGTTTATGATATATTTGTTTACATTTGGCAATTTGGCACTGATAAAAGTATGCTGAATTAGCTATTAGCAGTTCCTGTTTGCAGTGTACCCATGGATGCACAGATAACTATCACTGGATTACTTTGATACTGAAAAGAACTTAAAAACCTGATAATTCTCAGGCAAGTTCTGGTTCTATAAGGAGCATATTCTATGCTTTCTATTATTCCCAATGGATGTTAAATATAATGATACCCTCGGAAAGTGTATGTTACAGTGAGTTTAAGAATACGCATACTGTGGCTGTGTGATTTATGACTCTGTGAAGAAGTAGTGCGATGTTTGACGCAAGTTGCAGCAACTGGATTAATGTTCCTAAATTGACTTCTTGAGTTATGCGTTACAGCCACTGCTGCAACTGCCAACCGTGGTAATAAGCGGGCCACATCAGCGGGACAAACTACAATAACTAACTCCCCATTGTTTTTTGGACACTGGCATACACTTCCCTTTCACTTCTGAGTTTGAAAACCTTTGGTTTAGAGGATCTAAGACCACAATGATGCCACAATTTTATGAGATCTGTTTTGGGGCCAGTCATAACAGTGCTTTAAAAGTACGTAACACAAATGTTTAACTAACTCCAAAATGTACAGGAAGCCAATGCAAGGATGGTGCTACGGAAGGTGTGATGTGGCAATTTAAAGCCTGGCAGGTATACAGCAGTAGTCAAGTCAGTAAAAGACAAAGGATTAGAAAACCCTTTCAAAACACTGATGGACGAAAAGGATTTTATTTTGAAGATGATTTTTAACTGCAGAAAGCATGATTGGACAGCTCCCTTTCAAACTCAAAATTAACATTTGAATCAAATGTAACACCTATGGTTCCTAAAGAAAGTTTAACATAGGCAGCTACAAAGCCCAGCCCTTATGTTATGTTGCTGTACATAGTTTTGAAACATCCTCTGTTTTGTTTCCAGAGGCCAATGATAGAGAGGAACAGGAAACAGTCCAGCCGACCCAGGAGGTCCTCTCCTCAGAGGAAACAACCTCAAACTCTTGGAATGAGACGAGGTGGCAGGACGTGCAGAGAAAGACACAGCGGTGCCAGGTCACCATCTTCCATTCCCAGACCCGAGTCCCTGTCTCCTCTAAGAGCTGGAAACACACAGAGGAAACACTCTGCAGCTCCCTGCCCAGCCGACTGGGACACTCCGCACGCCTCTCAGCCTGTAAGCTACAAATCACAAAATTCACAGTATATTTTTAAAAGCTGCTCATCATTTCATGCCACCAGGTGGCAGAGAAGAGCTAATTTAGTTACCTCACATCACAGCCACACAGCAGTTATTTCTAGTTCAATGGGCTTTGAATAAGTGTTTTTTATTTAGTTTTTACTTGTATCTAATACGAATATCACTCTCACCTCTTTCCTCTGAGAAGGTTTGAGAGTCAGTCACAAAATGACTCCAAAAGAAAATACTTAAAGGCACAATGAGAAGGATTTTCCAAAAAATAAAAACAGGGTAGACTCATACAAAAAGAATCCCTCTCAATCGTCATTTATGACCCACTAGAAGCATGTGGCGGTGTCTGTATCTGAGACCCTATCCTCTGCATGTATTTTCACCAGCTCCGATAGCATGTAGGCTGGTATTGTTTTCATCTTGTTAGTCTGTGTGTGTGTGTGTGTGTGTGTGTGTGTGTGTATGTGTGTGTGTGTGTGTCAGTGTCATCATGGCAAAATGTGGTCCTGTACTGTAGCGGGAACTACTGTGGGAGAAAAACGTCACCAGGGCCAGTTGGTTAGGATCTCCTTCCACACTTTCGTGAATAAAGCTACAAATCTTTTACCTTTTCCTGAATACATAGTAATTTATCAAAACAATCTGATATCATCCTGTACCACTCTCTCCTGCATGTCCTATGCTAATTACTGCATTCCCTTTGATTCCCTTTGGGAAATGTTCCTTCATTGTCCATTATTCTGTTGAGGCAGTTGCTTGAAAGGCATCATCATTAGAATTAGTGAAATAAGAATAGAAGCAGGAAACAACAAACATGTGTTCTGGTGAGCCCTGGGATTTAATTATTTAGGTTTAATTGTTGTTTCAGTTTTGTGGTAAAAACAATTAAAATGTTAATTTTAAGATATGCTAAAATGTAGTGTAACAGTGGAGTGTAACAGTAGAGTTGTAAAGTCAGACTTTTGACTCAGTAATGTCAGTTAATCAAACTTTATCTAAGGTTTGCTTATACTAGTAAAATGTGCAACTATGAGCTATAGGCTACAAAACAACTGAGTATATTCAGTTGAACAAGGGTGCGTTTGATTAGTTATAAATTCAACTTTTCATTTGTAAGACGAATATTGTGTTGATTCTTCATTTAAAAGTTATATAGCCTCACTTTAGAGTTAACGATACAGATTTCTCTACAGATTTTGTTGTAGCATCCAATTGCGGCCGTTGTTTTCATGTTTTACTTTGGTTGAGTCTCAAAACCAGTGAACTAAGAGGAAATTTGGGGATTGGTTGGTAGTATTGTACACCAAACCAAAGTCAGGAAGTGTAAATTAAAAACAATATTCCACTATGTTTTTTAGGGAGAAAATGTCTTTTGTGCTGCTACACTAGTCACAAACACATACCCATACCCGTCTATAGTTGCTGTTTGGAACACCTACTATATGAGTTCTTATCACAAAAATATGGTCCAACCTCTTTGCGAAGACAGCAACATCCCTAATTGTGTGCACCCTGTAGAACTTTGACCTGCTCACTGTGCCATCATTGTCCTGTGTTAAGATGGTGGCGGCTGGCCTGGAGCCAGTCGTCCTGCGACTCGTCCTGCCCCTGCAGTGTTTACCAACTCCTCTTCACCTTTGACCAGGTCTTCAGCCATAGGTATCATATAATACTATTATGATGCCACTAACAGTCTCAATCAAGAGCTTGTAAAATTGTGTGTTATTGGTATACTTCTCTGTTGAAATGACTGTCACTAACCTATGACCTACTAACTAAATCAGGTTTCCATTGCAAAATCTGTTGTGAATCAAAAACGTTTTCCCCTCTTTTTGCTGTTTTAGTGAGATATTCTCCAACTGTCAGAAGAAAATCTTTATCCAATGGTTTGGTAGGAACTATTTATTTTCTTTGTCTTTGTTAGTTATAGGGTTTTATCAGATTAAGTACAATGCTGGAGTCAGGATGAGATTAGCCCAGTTTAGCCTAAAGACTGGATTAGGCGAAACAGCTAGCCTGACTCTGTCCAAAGTTCAAAAACACACCTACCAACACCTCTAAAACTTACTGAATAACACATATCTCATAAAACAGAATTCTCAGAAATGTTTTTATTGAACCACATGTTTCCATCTGATACTTATGAGCACTTGGTTCTGGTCTCTGTGAAGGCACGATGTTACAAAACTTGGCAACTTAGATGTGACAGAAGAAGACTCCAGGAAGCTGCACCCAGTGGTTGTACGCCAAGAAATAGTTTCAGCTCATTCTCCAAATCACAAATAGTCGTTTTAATATTTCTGTTTGTGTACAGATTAAACAAATGGGATTCAACACGTCAATCAGTGAGATTTAGAGGTTTCAGAAGGTGTATTTTTGAACTTTGAAAAGAACCAGGCTAACTGTTTCCCTCTGCTTCCATTCTTTATGCTAAATTAAGCTACCCACTTACTGACTCCATCTGTACGTCTCCCAACAAATTTAACTATTCCTTTAAGGCACAACCTGGGACTTTGGAATACAGGATTGGAACCTGTGGCTCCCAAACATTAGCTTCCACTATAGAAAAGTTCAATTTAAGTATTTTCTTCACAAAGGCTTACATCAGTGTTCAAACATGTTTGACAGGCCTAATTTTTTTAGGATCAGTTGAGAAACACACAAAAAAGGTAGACTTGCTCTCTGTACAACTCTTCAATCATGTGTCTAAATATATCATACATTTCAGTGGTCAAAAATGAACGATTGAGCCTTTGATAACTACAATTGAGACAAGCATTAGAGAGTGCATTTAATCAATTTAATTTCTGAGGTACAGATGCATTAATGGGATGGTTATCTGTTAGTGAAAGAAACTAAGGGAAAGTAACTCCTCTCTGCTTCCATTGTCAGGTTGGAGAGATATCAGAAGACGACTCCAGCTCTTCGGAAACACATGACCCCAATGACAACCACCAACTTCCCGACCCTTCAGGGCTGTGGCGGTCTTATAGGGAACAGGCCAGGCACAGCAGGTCCTTTTCTTCACTAGTTTTAAATATTGACTTTCATGGTATAATCATGCACCTCATTGTAAAGGTGGAGAATATAATCAAAAATAATAATCAACATGATGACATTTATAGAACCCTTTCCAAAGAACTGCATAAGTAAAAAAAAAAAAAAAATGCAGCCATTGAATAAGCTGCGGGGCTGATGGAAGATGTATTTCTTCCACTTTTGATTAAGTTAAACGAGCAGTTTCCCTCTTTTTCAAGTCTTTGCGCTAGACTAAACACATCATGGACAGCCAATGTCTGTAATAGTTGCACAGAGATTACATGAATATCACACTTCTCATCTGACTTTCAGTTGACTGCAAACAACTGTATGTACATGACTCTGGAATGTTCATTATTCAAGCAAGTAAAGATGACAAATAACTATGGGTATGATGTCCAGGTCTCAGTCCAGCTCTCACAGAGAATGGGAAGAGATCCAAGAGCGCGTTCGGGGACTCCTTACAACACCAAAAGCTGTACGCCGACTTGTCTATGTAAGCAATACAAAACATTAGACTCTATGTTAGATATCACAGCATTAGCATGCGGTTCAGTCTGGTGTATTTATACAGGCCACTATATGTCTTTGGGTACAGCTGTTGCGATATGCGGTTGTAGATAGTTGTCTAATAGGAGTGTCAGCTACTTTTGCCCATACTGGCTTCTCTTTGTTTCAGTGCACTGTTTCCATCTGTGATTATCTGAGAAAGATTTGCCTTTTAAACACTGTATTTAAAAAAAAAATCTTACTTTTAATTCTCAAAGAAATGCACCCTCAACTGCAGCAGAAACCAGGCCTTTATTTGAAACAGGCTTATGTTGGAGATATTTCTTTGTTTTGAACTTTCCCTGTTTCATAAATATATCTTATCATATGTCAGTTAGAAGCCTCCCTGTTTTTTGATCAGCTTCTGTTTTAATTTGATATTAATGCAAACTCAAAACTTGTCAATAACTGTTATACTGATGAATGTTGTGCTGTGGAATTCACCATGTGATCTATTGTAGTACAGGTCATTTCACCCCTGTTTTTTATGTGCCGTTTATTAGTGACCAACCTTTATCAGAAATCAGAATCAGAAAACCTTTATTCGTCCCACAGCGGGGAAATTTACAGCGCTACAGCAGCAAAGGGACAGTGCAGATAAAGGTTAAGTACAAATGTATAAGTACAAGATATAAGTACAGAAAAACACAACAACAAGCAAGTGGCAGGTTGACGTAATACAGGAAGTGAACAGTGAGAGTAATACTCTAGCAGCCAGTGGTAACAATAATACATAGTAAAAAGAGATATATTGCACATACGTATTGCACGTGATTGTATTGCACAGTAAGGTAAGTAAGTAAGCACAGTAAAAATGGTAATAAATAGTACGGGGTGTATTGCACATGAGCGGAGGAACAGTGGTGTTATAGCTGCATTGAGTGTGTGGTGGTCTACCAGGGGCCGTGGTGATTGTATAGTCTGACTGCTGCAGGAAGGAAGGACCTGCGGTATCTCCCCGTGTGACACCGCGGGTGAAGCGGTGTTTGCTATTACTGGTTATTATGTGAGACACCGCATTGAATGTTCTGATAGAAACCAGTATTCAAATAAAATAGTGACAAAGAAGATTTTTTGACAAATAGGCAAGTTTCTCCTTTGTAGTGTATTTTTGAAGTTTGCGACTTTAATGCATAAATAGCTCCTAGAATGCACTTAAGATCACATATTAAGTATACCACAAAGATAATATGACTGTTGTTGTGTTTTAGGGGGCCACACACTGCGAGGTAGACAAGGTTTTAGCCAGGAGGTCCATCTCTCCAGGTCCACAGTGATGACCTGGCCAGGCTCTGGAAAGGTGAGGTGGACCTGTTCTGTCTCCATGAGTTTCACATTTCACTTTTCAAAATGCATTCTCATTGAGACGTGGTGATATTGTACTTACAGGCATACCATTAAATCGTAACATTGTAGTACTCATTTGATTCTGGTTAGAGACCTTTATCTCGGAACTATACAATAAGGCAAAATAAAAAATTAAGATTAAATGAAAATTATTTCTTCATACAAAAGCTGCCTCCTCTGCCGCCCCAGTTGTAACTGTGTATTCTGTCATTATAAATGTTTGGAGCATCCTCCAATGCAGTTTTGTAATTATAAAAATAATCGAAACACATGATGCATTTTCAAAACAGCTGACACATTTGGCACAATTATTAAGATGTGTAAATGACTTATGTCGTAAATTAGTTTTTAATCAACAAATTAAGTAACTTTGTTGAAGTTATTATTCTTAAGATATTAGTCCTGGTCCTGGACACTCATTACCATGGTAATAGCAAGTGCGGTTTAGTACTACATATCCCATATTTCTGGGGGCAGCAAACACTCTTTGAGCATCTACTTTTTCAGAAATACAACATAAAACTAATTAATTTATTGTAGCAAAAAATGGCAACCATTCACAAAAATCGACTCTAGATTGGCTTCTAGAGGACTTTTAAACAAACTCACAACTAAGTCGCTTATCACTCCTCCTGTCCTGTATCCCCTAAACCTACTGTACATCCACTGTACTACAAATGCCAAGCTAGTACCACCTTTCCAAGGCACCAAAGCTGTGAAAGAAGCCCAACGTTGTATTGTTGTTATACCTGTGTGATGTCTGTCTTTTTCCTCTCCTTTAGGGAAAGAGACTGTCACCTTGCCAATTAAATCTTCAGATGTCAAGACTCTTCTGATATGTGTGTCGTTACAGAGAGGTATTTCACTGCAGTGGTTTGATAAATGTCCACACATACTGTATTAATGAAAAAAAAAATGGCAAAATAATGTGTTTAATGTTAAATAAACCTTTTAGAATTGAGACTCATTGTTATATCTCTGTTTAAACACAGCAGAGGTAGTAGTATGAGTTTGACATCACAAGTCCCCCCCCCTATCTATATATATATTTATCCTCAGAAGGTCATTAAAACCAAACTGTGTCTATGGCGATGCAGCTCTGTGTAAACTACTGCCATATATCAGAGAAATAGCTGCTAACTATGACTGTGAGGCATTAAGCACCAGCTCTATCAAGAACATTGTGATCTATTAAAGAATATGTTGGCTGCTGAAACAGAACTCTATTTTAATGTATTAAGCAGTCAAATTATAGGCCTTCGGGGCGGCTGTGGCTCAGGAGATGGAGTGGTCGGAGGGTCGGTGGCTCGATCCTCGGCCTCTGCGGTCAGCATGTCGAAGCTTCCTTGGGTAAGATACTGAACCCCAAAATGCTCCCGATGGCAAGGCCAAGAGTGTGTGAGTGTGTGTGAATGGGTGAATGCTGACATGTTGTAAAGCGCTTTGAGTGATCACAAAGATTGGAAAAGCGCAGTGCAGATTTAACAAAAGCCTTGGAACAATTCTGTAAATGACAGACAGTTTGGAACTAGCAGGGGCTGCTGTCTCCAAAGACAGTGAAGGTGTTAGGAGACTTTTTTCATGGGCCCTGGTCAGTCCTCTTTAGTCGGTGTTGCAATGCCCGTTTTGAATTATTCAACAATTTACTCTAACAGTATTTCAGCACTATACATATAAAGTATACAGTATATGCAGTAGTTTTCTACCACAATGGTGGCAAACGTTTTTTTACCTGTTCCAAATAGAAACGAAAACTGTGGGATATGGGATAACTGTACACTTTTTCAGACAGTCTCTTCTTGCAGGCATGTATGGTCTAAACACAACCCTGCCTACTTTTACAACTCCGCCCACCCAGTAAATCTCTTTGTAAAGTCACTGCGATTGTCAGATTGTCTCTTTTGGCAAGTCTCGGAAGAAATATGTATGCACATACATTATATACACATGTGGCATATCTCCTGAAATGCAAAAATAAATGAACAATTTCAGGTACATTGAGATAATCATGATTCAAGAACTGAAAAAAAAAAAAAAAAAAAAAAACATCAACGAAGAATCTAGAGTTGGAATTGTTTTATCAAACTACTTTTTTCCAAGGTCAAGAATGCTTATTAGCAAACTCAAAATCCACTAAGTGCTACGAATGAAATCAGTTTGAACCAAACAACCGATCCATCTTCTAGAATCAAAAGTCACATTCTCCATATTGTTGCCATTTCTGGATTTTTTCAAGGCAGTGACAGATGATAATGGACTGTGAATCATGTTCCTACACTAGCAGAATATAATTCAGTTTACCCAAAATGTGTGTATTCCTTTAAAGAAAATGTTTGTTAAATGGCCATGAACAATCTCATAATTATTTGTATGGTGGATATAGTAAGTATACCAAAAATAAAAACTACAAACTCAGACAAAGCTTTGGCAACTTTCTTTTATTTGCTTGCAGTTACACATAACATAGTACATGTTGATTCACATACTGTAGGTACTCAGGTAGTTACCTGGACAGAGAAGGGGTTGGTTGATGCCAGTGTGCTTTTGAAATGTAGAAAATAACCTGATTAGCGAGGGCTTATCTGCGTTATCTCTGATCAGTATAGAATTACAAATAAGCACCTCCTTTCACCAACGTTTTATTTCAAATATGGCCCGAAGGACGATTAAAATCGAGACACTGAGACTTAGACTCTCATTGCAGACACAATGGATGTGGAAAATGTGACCTCTTGGGGAAAGTGATGAAACAACCCTTTAACGTGAAAGCCCAAGTAAGAAACTTAGGCAAGATATGTTATCCTCAAGGATGTACTCATGAATCACACTAAACCTGACAGCACTCCGTAAACACTATTACTTCATTAAACATTTTTATTATTCTGAAAATGGACAAAGTCTATAAAACACCATAACTTAAAAACTATCAAAACATCTGCATGATACTTGGTTAAGGACTAAGCTGAAAGATAGCGTAGCAGCTAACATTGCAAAGCATTGACACATTAGCTGCTGCTTTGGGAACAGTAATCAACCCCAAGCAGAGAAAATCTCACATATTTCTTCTGTGATTTCTCCAAACTAGACCATTGAAATGAGCATGTCTAGCCTTCCTAGCAAGGACATTTTAAGAGTAGCGGTTGCAGTCGCTAATTTTCTACGCCTAGCTTCTAACAGTTAAGTGTTGACACATTAGCTGCAGTTTTGGGAGCAGTACTTTACAATAACTAAAGAAAATCTCACAGGTGTTTCTTACATGATTTTTTCCAAGTTAGACCACTTCAATTAGCATGTTTAACTAGCGGGGAATGGGAGTGTGTCTATGTTCCCAGGGTTCTATGTTCCCTAACTCAATATCCTCTTAATATGACATATTAAGGAGACCATTAAAAGGGTTTTAAGTTCTCAGCAAAGGTTTTTTTCCCCTTGGTCAAATGTTCAATGTATGTTTACCTGGATCAGTTATGTTGAAATCCCCCATCTCCATCTTATAGCCTACCGATATTATACTTCTTGAAACCAGAGAGTTTTCTTGATTTTAGACATGGATGTCTCCAAAGTGACTGTATGGATTTTTACCATTCAAGCTGCATTTCAAACTTCCATCTCCCTCATTCTTCTGCAATTTAAACTGCAAATATAGCCCTTATCAAATATCTTACAATGAGGACCCTGGGAACATAGGGATGACCCCCGGGGAACTTCCGACTTCCAACTTCAAATGGAACACATGGTACAGTATGATATTGTGCTGTAAACTACTCTAACAGTTTCATTTCTACCATAATCAGAACACCAAACTACTAAGAAGCTTAGTTGTCTCATATTGAATGTAGATCTGCTGAGTTTGTTGTAGAATACATACCTCCGTTAACATGTACAGGATAACATGAGTGTCATTGAGTTGTGTTGAGATGGATTATTGTATTTCCTGCAAGGAGATGGAAAATATATTTGGCTCAGACTCTAGGCATGATGGAAAGTAAACCAAGGAAAAAAGGACTGTTTCCACTTTAACCTAAAAACACTGATATTGACTTGGGTATAGGATAAATAGTACAACAGAAATCCCTCAGCGATACCACGGTTGGTCCCATGTCATGTCTTTTTCAAGTTGACTCCACCAAACAACTCTACACCACTTATTCCATACTTAAGTACTATACAATATGTGCATATGCAAGCATCAGATTATGCAGCTGCTGCACAAAGTCAAATACACAGCTCTCGGTTACAGACATGGACATACAGTACATTTTATAAAAAAGCATAAAACCACAAGCATCACACGCTGTGAGCATCACAAATAACAGTGCAGCCAGAGAGCATTAACATAAGTACAGACATTTGTATAATTTGTGGCATTTGCGTCAAAGCATTAATTGTCATTGACATTCTACGGAAGGCAAGGCCCTTTGGTCGGTCTGTCCATCCAACACATTTGTCCAGAGTGTTTAAAAAAACTACTGGCCAGATAATTGCCATCATTAGGACCACATTTCTACCCGTTCACAAGAACTATCAAAATGTAATGACTAGATTGACATAAAATGAACTAAACAATTTGTTGCTCCACTGAAGATGAACCCTTCTGTTTAAGACACTGCTGTAACTTTCCTCTTGCCCCAACGTTGGCCTTAATGTTGGCTTTGTACAAAATATACTGTATGTCATAATTACATTTAGGCTGCAACTAATGATTATTTTTTATAATTAATCCTGGCCTGTATTTGATTTCTAATGTAGCAGTTGCCTTGGGAATTAAAACTATCAAAGAAATAGCTGTCGTAGCTAACAGTTAGGGGGCTGTACGTCTTTTCTGCTGTGCATCTGAGCCTACGTTAAGCATTTATCTTAAAAACTGTTTACTGTTGAACTGAAAAAACACAATTTGTGACTTTGAATTTGTGAGTTTTCCGTAGTTGTACATTTGAATGTTGGTGTGAGCGAGGCTAGCTGTTTTCCCTTGCTTCCGGTCTTTATGATAACCCAACAACAAAGCAAACCTCCTCCTAGCACCACACTTAACGCAGATATATGAGATTAGTATTGATCTTTTCATTTCACTCTCAGCAAGAAAGCATAGAAGTGTATTTTCCAAAATGTCAAACTTTTCCTTGCTGACCGATTTTGCCCAAGGTTTTATGTCTTTAAGCAAAAGTGCCTATAATGTCCGTCTTAGCTGAGCCATTGGTTAAGGAGCATTTTAAGCCTACACCACAGTGAAAGTATAGTAGTGAAATTGTGTTAAAAAGACACACCTGGATATTTGACATATAAATCCATTAGATGACAATTAAAATAATCTTGTTTGAGAAGGATCAATTAGGGGTATCTATTGTACTCTAATATTTCCCCATGTTCCCTAAACAAACACTATTTATGATCATTATTATTTGCAATAAATCAATGTATGTCAGTGATTTGGTTCTAAAAAAAAAAATCCTCAGATTTCACAGTGTTCAATGACTTTATAAGCCTTTGTTAACCAGCTCCAGTTCCTCTGAAGTCTCCATAAAATAATCAGTCTGCAGCCAGCGATTAGCATTTCTTTAACATATTGCTTCATGCAACTTGGTGAAAAACCTCTTTATATGTTTGGCACAATTTAAATATACAGATAGATATACAAGCAGTGCATTATGGGACATAGACATTCAAGCACACCCACACAAAAAAAGATCATTCAGACATTTTAGAGAATTATTGTCTAATCTAAAGTAGCAAATAAAGTAGGATTATTGTTTTGTTTTCACTTGTGTTGAATTGATATTTTCTTCTTTTTTTTTGCAAAATACATACACACAATTCAGATACATCCAAAAAGAATGTCCTCGTGCACACACACACACACACACACACACACACACACACACACACATACACACACACACCAACAGCTCTTATTTTGAGTGCATCTTTACAAGAAAAAACACACTCTTATTAAAAAGAAAACTGACGTATTAATCTTGGCACAATTTGAATGTAAGAAGGAAGCACTTTAATCTAGTCGTGGTTGTAAATGTCCGACACAAAGGGTGATCATCTTAGATAAGCTTTACGGTGGCTGCTATTTGCTGATGTCTGAGCTTGGATGGGTCTGGTTGGATAGTTTCCCTCTCTCGTCATGGTGCTGATACATGATGGAAGGTTTTCCGTTTCACATCCATAGCAGCATGGCACGTTCTCTGCTCCTCTGAGCCAGCCACAGGCTAAAACTGAGAGGTTTCAGTAAAGGAGATTGCATCTGTCTTGTCGACAGTGAAGCCTCCGTTGACGTAGGATTTCTTCTCGCACTCTTCGTCATCCAAAGTGGCTTCCAGAGCGAAGGGGTTCGCTACGTCCACGTCTGATGTCAGATCCATCCTCTCCAGTTCCCTCTTTGATAGTTTCTGAACGATACCGGCTCCATAAGCATCGCCAAGAACGTTGATCATAGTACGGAATCGGTCCCTGAAACACAGCACTCAAAGTCAAGCTACTGTACAGCATTGCTCCTTAGTTACAATTTAAACTTTTTAGTTGGAAAGGTCGGAAAAACAGTCCAGATAGAAGATCAACAGATAAACTTACAACAACCAATCCACAGCGACTATCAGAGTGACATCACTTGCAGGTAATCCAACAGCTGTTAAGACTATCACCATGGTGACAAGTCCAGCATTAGGGACTCCTGCTGCTCCAATACTGGCAACTGTTGCTGTTATACTGCAACACAGAGACACAATGTCGTAAATATTCTTCGTAAGAACATGCAGAAATGAAACGTGAGAAATGTGCACATTGGTGGCCCAAATTGGCAGCAGGGGTAAGAGTTTGAAATACTCAAGACCATCAGTAAACTAAAGGCGCTTTCACAAGCCAACTTTTAGTCCGTTTTAATCGAACTCTTGTGCGGATCAACGCCTAGTGCGGTTAGTTTGGGCAGTTGTGAACGCAGTAATCGTAATCTGGTGCGGACCAAAACAACCACAAGCCACACTTGGGTTTGCATGGAGACGGTCCAGGACCACCTCTCGCAAGCAGTCTCGGACCGTTTGCCAAGCGAACCCAAGTGTGGTTTGTCTGCATTGAGAACGTAATCTGACCCAATTGCAAGAAGTGAACCAAAACGCAGGGATTATGGGTTGCCTAATAGTTAGTAAATAGTAACTTTTATGATGTAATACTGTTTTCTCCGCATTTGGTGATTTCCGTGTTTACATTTTCCAACGCCAAATTTCTGACCAATAAGAATGACTTCTGCATGTACTTTTGCAGCCCTGCTCCTTCCTACATGCCCCTCAGCAATTTGTTTTGAAAATTTGGTCTGCTTTAATATGTGCACTGTGAAACTGCACAAAACTAAATAGAAAACGAACCAGAAGTATTCATTTCACTCTGAATCGGACTAGCCAAATGGACCATGGCTTGTGAAAGCCCCTCAAGTGTGAGCAAAACAAACTATTGCTTATGCAGTATGTACCACAACAGTAGATTATAATAATGCAAAGGGCACAATACCAATTAAATACCAAATTAAGCAGCAATTTTAGACATCTCTAGGCATAGGGCAGGGTGCAGCCGAAGACTGTTAGATGGGGCTGATTTTTTAAATTTGTTTCTTGTTATACATGTTGTCATCAGTATTTTATGTTTTTATGTTGTCCGGATAAGGTATGATTATAGTCAGCAAGAAATTTCCACCTTGGTCAACAAGTTGTATTTTATAGTCTTTTATAGCCTGCAATTAGATGTGCCCCTCAGTAACTATGATGTACCTGATAGTAACAATCTGGCCCACATCCAGAGTGTAGTCATTTAGCTGGGCAATGAAGATGGCAGCCACCGCCTCATAGAGCGCTGTCCCATCCATGTTAATGGTGGCACCCACTGGGAGGACAAAACGGGTGATCCGCTTGTCAATGCGATTGTTCTCCTCGGCACATCGGAACGTCACAGGCAGGGTGGCAGAGCTGGAAGACAAGACAGTGGTTAGCACATAATGGTTGTAGATTACCGCGACCTTAACATTAAACATTTAACTTTTTATATGTTGCTTTTAAGGCAATGTAAAGCGTTAATGTTACAATATACAGAATATGATTTGGCTTTACAAGCAGAATGAGGAGCTCAGTGGATTCTCACCTGGAGGAGATCATGAGTGCTGTCACCAGGGCCTGAGCCATTCCCAGTGTGAATGTATATGGGTTCTTCCTCACAATGACAAAGAAGATCAGTGGCAGACAGATGGTGGCGTGGATAGCTAGACTGAGAGACAAAACAGACATTAGTATAGAACAATATTCTATATTCTGTATTACCAGCACAATATTAGACTCTTAGAGAAATAGATACACTTTCATATTCGTTTGGGTTTGAGTCAGTTTGTACAATGTCACATGTGGTTTTTGGTACAAATGAGAAAGACTAGGTTCTATGTTTTTCAGCCCATACCTTATTAGAAAAAAGTGTATACTATCCTATACTGTATATTCAACAGTATTCGAACCAACTATTTATAGCTTTAGTTTGAGAAACTAACCACTCGGGGCCTGAACAATCACTCCATTTGATTGTATTCAAACCCAATGAAAAGCTGCAACAGAATAATGTTTCTCATCTGTTAGGTTGTGCCGTGCACAATTATAGTATTTGTTGGTAAACAACTATTTCATAATAATGACTATGCAAACACACACGCAATTAAGTGAAGTGTGAAATTTAGAAATATGGGCATGAATTACATTATTGCATAACATTGCATTACAGTGGGTGTGATTATTTTATACCATGTTACAGTATGTGAAAATTCCAACATCACTAAAATAGTGCATTTTCACATTGAAATTATAAAGTGATCACAGTCTGTAGTTTTGAAATGACTATAGTGCACTTCACTCTTTATTTCTTGAATGAAGTTTCTGATAAAAAAAAAGGCATACATAGTGATGGAGGCCCTTGAATTAAGGGAGACATGCTCAAATGTCTTTTAACTGAACAGAATATTAAATTGATTTAGCTACAGTGCTTACAAAAAGGCACATTTGGAAAGATCTGACTTTACTTTGACATTAAGGAAACTTTTTCTGTTGATAATTCAAAACACATTTAATCACATTCGCTGTGATTCATAGTCATAAAGCAATGATGCAGGGAACAGTTTTTTTATAGGTCCTAAAAGCTGCATTCAGAACATTATAACAAAGTGTGAACATTGCGTGCCCATGTCGTCACAGTAGCACCCGGAGCCTTGGACCAACCCTGTGACCTAACTGGAGGGGATTTACAGTACAGTCTTTAATGGTGTCTCTTAAATTTAGTGGCATGGACGAAGCTTTCATTACTGTATCTGCAGGTTGAGCAGTTTTAAATGTCCTTGGTCCTTATCAGTGCCTAGACAGAGCTCAGCTTTTACTGTATCACCGGAGGGAGAAACAGCCAAAATGTCAACCATAAATCCCAGTGTCTGGAACAGTCGGATACAGAGTAATGGGGCAGCTTACCCACTCAGCACCGTCACCATATAAAGACCCATCTTCTTGAAGATCTCCCAGTCTTCTACCTCGATAATCTTAGCAGCAATTAGGAACAGGATCCCCACTGGCATGTAGCTGAAAAAAACACATTAAATTGGAGTTATTTGGGGTATAGAATCTAAGCATATAGCAAATATTGTGCATTTGGACCACATCTGACATACTTAACTGATTCATTAATTTTAAACAACAATAATCAGCAAGAAGTTGAATAATTGATTGACACGTAAGTCTTTTTTTTAAATAATTTTTTTAAAGCAAACAAATAAAAAACCACTGGTTCTAGTTTCTTAAATATGAATATTCACTGGTTTCAATAGCTAAACTAATATATTTGGGTTTAAAACGGTTGGGTGGACAGATAAAGCAATTTGGCAAAGTAATATTTGAATATTGCATTTACCAAAGATTCAAAGAGTTCTGCTGCTCAACCCGATAAAAGGTTTCCGGTCATGTTTGGGCTCTTTTATCAAGCTTATTTTATCAAGCTTTGAACTCGGATTGGGTTTGGGACTGTGCCAAATCCAAATGTGTTACAAGTAGCTACAAAAATAACAGTGGGAAGAGGGAAAGAGAGGCACAGCGTTGCCAATAGAAGGTTGGTGGTTCGGTCCCCTGCCTTCCGCATGTCGAAGTGTCCTTGACCAAGACATTGAACCCCAAGTTGCTTTCGATGGGTAAGCCAGCGCCTTGCATGGTAGCTCCTCCACCATCAGTGTAAGAATGTGTGTGAAGGGGTAAATAACAGCCAAATTGTAAAGCGCGTTGTCCAGTAAGATTGCTATATAAATGCAGTACATTCACCATTTATGCTTGTTAGCCTGACAAGCTAACGGTAAGTAATAGACAGTGTTGGGGAAGCTTTGAAACTGTAGCTGGTGAAGCGACAAGCTACTCTTTATTTTAAATAGTTAAGCTACAGCAACACTACAGTTTTTTGAAAGTAGCAATGCTACGTCACCACTTATGATTTGCAGCAATTAAAGGCGGGGCAGCAGAGAGCAGCCTTAGTACAGAGAGTTATGATTAACAGCACCCCGGAAAGCGGGGACCAGGAATGCTGTAGCCTATATTCTGACCTTGTTGCATGCACCTGTTTGTAAAAAAGATTGAAGTATAAACTGCAATGTAACCAATTTTTCTTCAGTCTCATGTGCGTCTTCCCTGGCTCTTTTTTGCAAGCAATAAATAATCCTTAGGAATAAGAGACAAAGACAGATATTGTGTTTGAGTGTTTAATTGCTCTTCATCTCACCCTAACTAGAAGCACCATGTTTTCTGTTTGCCACGACACTATTTGATCCACCCTAATAACTCCTTCTGGTGGAGAGGACTATCATGAAATACAAATGATAACTCTGGAAAAAGCTAGTAAGAGGACCTTGAGTTAAGATTTTGTTTTGTAAAACTTCTGTTTCCAAGGTCAAGAAAGACTTTTTTTTGTCAGTGAGAAACAAACATATCACTTCATCTCCGAGAAAGTAAAAAAAAAAAAACACATTTGGCAGCATCAGTCAGGGTCAACTAGGGTTGGTCTTAAAAGATGGGTACGGGACACTCAAAAAATGCATTTGTATACTTAATCCAAGTTTTAAAAACTAAGTATGATCATGCGTTCATCATGTAGTTTTTACATTTTGCCCATTTGGAAGCCCATACCTGTTGATTAGGGGTGTAAGAAAATAAGAAAATACAGTATTGTATCACAATATTATGTTTTGTGATACTGTATTGATTCTCAAAAAAAATTGTTTACATGCAAAGATCCTCGCTTAGTGTATGTGCCCTCTCAAAGAAGTGCCATGATGTAGGATGTTACGGCGACTGTGATAAATGCAAATGAAGATCCCACTGTTCTGAAAGTAAAAATGTTTTACTCAGATTTTACGCATATGATGGTGTGTTCTTTGTACTATGACAGTTTTCCTATAAATTAGAATAAAGAAATCGCAAAATATTGCCTTGTTTAAAGTATTGCAATTTTTCCCAATGTATTCTATCATAACCTGTATCATAATACGTATCATATCGGCATATTCTTGCAAATACACAGCCCAACTGTAGATCCGTCTCTCATACGTACCACATAATGATCTGGACCAGTTTCATGGTTGCTTCATTCAGGGCATCAAAAAATTCCAGGAGGATTCTGCCCTTTTCGCCCATCTTCCCAATGACAAGGCCAAAAGCAACGCAGAACACGATAAGCCCCAATACGTTAATTCCATCCGAATATGTCCCGATGATCTTATATTCCTTGGTTATGTTCTGCCAAGAGAGGAAACAAGGAGGCGATTCATTCAGCTTACCAAGAGCAGGTCAGGAAGTTGCTTTCACAACCACATTAGCTTACTCTAAAGACCCATTGATGAGCTGTGCAAATGTTTTCTACAGGATTACAGCCCAATGACCCATGGCTACTTATGACTCATTATAGGGTCTTCTGATGCATTCAGATCAGACGCTGGTTGCCAGGTGCAGAAACATGAAACGTAAAGTGCAGCAACTGTTGTCATGTAAAGATCAAAACCCCAATGTTAATGGATATCCCAACAGAAGACACTGGTGAACTCTGGTGCTAGTTTAGCTTCAGCAATGTATCAAAAGCATTCAGGTACTGACTGTTCCAAATGAACATAATAAAGTAATGTGCACACCTACCTCTACCACTGACATGATAGTAGTTGTGAGAGGTGGAATTGTGGTGGTGTTGGTGGAAACCTTCGGAGGCTCCAGCTCTTTGCGCTTGGTCTTGTACTAGAGTGTAATTGGTCACATTTCACAACATCATCATCGAGTTACATTCACATTGCTACATACTACATACTCATCAGACCCTGATGTAGGTTTAAATGACCCTTTAAACATGTGTAGAACGTGGAACAGGGATGAATGATGGATGTGCCTCTTACCTGCTGAAAACAAGCCTGCACCAGATTTTCTGGGAACATGTTTCTGTTGATAGGAAAAACAAGATTGGGGGTCAAATGCTCCGGAAGTCAGGTGGCGTAATAAAGAGTGTCAAAAGGAGGAGGACGACGTTGGATCACAAACACTTTTATGGGTGTTGGTAGTGTAGATTGGCTTTCAAATAGAACACTGGAAGTTTGTGAGTTCAATACCAGGCTGCCACCATTGAGCCTCTGAGAGAGGCACTTAACCCTGAGTTGCTCCAGGGGAGTTAGTTCCCTGTAGTTAGTTCACTGTAAGTTGCTCTGGATAAGAGCATCTGCTAAATGACTTGTAATGTAATGTAATGTAATGTAATGTAACGAAGTGAATGGCCAGATATGCAGAGGTGTAAAAGTAAGGGAAGGTTCAAATGTCTCACTCTAGCTCTCTCTTTTATTCCTCACACAATACTTCTGTCACTTTTCATTTGTATAACTTTGTGTAACACTTTTGATGAGAAACATTTTTACAAGTCATCGCATTGAGGCCACAAAGACATGCAAAAGAGAGTTGGACATTCAGAACATGTCAACACTTTTGTCTTTTCATGTGGTTGAACAAACTAGTGTGTTTGAAGCATAAAGACAGAGAGGAGGTGACAATTGATTATTGACTGATCACCACAAGTCATGTATTTACATTTTAAACTATCAGGGAAAAAACAATGACAGTCTCTGTCACTTCAACATCTTAATGAGTGACCACTTTGTGGTTATGAGGCATTTGTATCACATGGCTGGGAGGTCACCTGATGAGGTCCAAGAGTGTGTCAACTGTTGTGACATTAGGTGCCGTCCCAGCTCTGTCAATGTGCTCAGCTGTTTGAGAGACTCCCGGTTTGATAGTCATTACCAAAATGATCCCTGCAAAGGATGACATTGCTCAGTATGCCGTGATGACAACTCATCAACTGCTACTTTTACATAACACCAATTGAGTAACTAAACTGTAAAGCAACTGAAATAGGCAGGATCATTTATATATAGTGCTGAGAACTAGAGAAATGACGAAAATAATCAACTCACCAAGAATAACTGCAATGATGGTTGTTGAGAAGTAATAAATAATAGCTCGCAGACCTATCTTTCCCGACACCTCAGAGTCTAGGGCTGCAACACCTGTGGACAAAAAGCACAATATTTAATTGAAATCTAATCCAAAAGATCGTCCTACCAGGTTTTAAAAGACAAGACTGAAGATTTTGAGGACATTTCCATGTGAATGCACAATAATTTATCTGATAAAAACGTTTACAGACCAGCATTCATGGCAAAGAAGCCTGGTCTCATAAACAAATTACAATACCATACAACAAAACTACATTGTCAATTTAAGCATTTTAAGCCATAGTGTTGAGATGAGGAACAAGGAAAGATAGAAGTTGGTCCCTTTGCTGGATGTGAAAATTGTGGTTAATGGCACCTTAACCCCTCAGCCGTCAGGGTTTCCCTGTCAAAGCTGTTTTAGGAATAACATACAATTTAGAAAATATAGGATCAATATATCATTTGATCTAAAATATGGGAGAAATTCAATATCCTACACAATTCACAACCATAATATGTACTGTAATAATAACCAAGACAGCTTGCATTAAAGTCAAAGCTGATTTAACTTAACTTAACTTCATTTTACCATGAGAAGCATATTGTATCAGAGAAAGAGCAATCCTCCACCTCTACATGTTTGTTTGTGCAGCAAAAGAAGGGCTCCTCGCCTGATACTTATAACTACAATAGGCCTCCATGTGAGTATGTTATGGCACACAGTGAGTGAGGTAAGCAGGTGGGGAAAACTCCAGGGAAATGCAGGTGGAAAAAACTAATCCTCATAGTCATCAACAACCAATTCAGGAACTGATATCATATCATGGACAAACAAAATGCACAACACAATCAACAAACATCACATGTTTCATAAGCAATCTGAAGCTTCCCTTTGACTGATTCTATTTGCAGCTATAAGAATAAACTGCTTAATTACTATAGGCTTAACTAATCAGCAGGGAGTTTTGATATGCTGCTGTGAAAGAGGGGAAGGGATTAGTCAGAGAAGATGTAATGTAGCTCCTAAATGACTTACTTCAACAGTCACCTGGATTATCAGTTATCCTGCTGTTTTCCTAATTTGCGAAAGTCACTCCCATTTCCTGTCTCTAGACAACAGAACTGAGGCATAATAAATGGTTTTCTTACTTTCATTGCATTCAGACTGCAAGCAACTAAACTGCGCACGGCCTGACATGCTCTGATTGCATCTCATTAGTTGAGATTACTACGTTAGTCTGCAACACACACTTTTCTCTTTATATTTCAATATTATTTTTATTAATTTTTTTTAATGGTAAATTTCTCTTTTTTTTGTGACTTACTTATTATCAGTTCATCTTTAACTTCTTTGACAATTAATTAACCCCTCCGAGAACCATCACCTTACCGTGGTGGAGGGGTTTGGGTGCTCCTATGAACCTGAGGGCTGTGTTGTCGGGAGCCTAGTGCTCCTGGTAGGGTCTCCCATGGCAAATTGGTCTCAGGCGAGGGGCCAGACAAAGAATGGTTCAAGAACCCTAATGCAACATCAAAAAAGAGGAGGTGTGACCCTGCCCGGAGGAAGCCCGGGGCCCCCGTCTGGAGCCAGGCCTGGAAGGGGGGCCCGTCAACGAGCGCCTGGTGGCCGGGTTTGCCACGGAGCCCGGCCGGGCATAGCCCGAAGAAGCAACGTGGCACCCCCCCCCTCTCCATCATGTGGGCCTACCACCCGCAGGAAGAACCGTTGGGGTCGGGTACATTGCCAGACGGGTGGCAGTGAAGGTCGGGGACCTCGACGGACCAGACCTGGGCGGCAAAGGCTGGCTCTGGGGACGTGGAACGTCACCTCTCTGTGGGGGAAAGAGCCGGAGCTTGTGCGGGAGGCGGAGCGCTACCAGTTAGATCTGGTTGGGCTCTCCTCTACGCACAGTCTCGGTTCTGGAACCGTACTCCTGGATAGGGGTTGGACCTTATTCTTCTCTGGAGTTGCTCAGGGTGTGAGGCGCCGGGCGGGTGTGGGGATACTCACAAATCCCCGGCTGAGTGCCGTTACGTTGGAGTTCACCCCGGTAGACGAGAGGGTCGCCTCCCTACGCCTACGGGTTATGGGGGGGAAAACTCTGACTGTTGTCTGTGCATATGCACCGAACAGCAGTTCAGAGTATTCGGCCTTCTTGGAGACCCTGAATGGAGTCCTGTTGGGGGCTCCAGTAGGGGACTCCATAGTTCTACTGGGAGACTTCAACGCGCACGTGGGCAACGATGGAGACACCTGGAGAGGCGTGATTGGGAGGAACGGCCTCCCTGATCTCAACCCGAGTGGTTGTTTGTTATTGGACTTCTGTGCTAGACATGGGCTGTCCATAACAAACACCATGTTCGAACATAAGGATGCTCATAAGTGTACATGGTACCAGAGCACCTTAGGCCGAAGATCGATGATCGATTTTGTAATCGTATCATCTGATCTGAGGCCGCATGTTTTGGACACTCGGGTAAAGAGAGGGGCGGAGCTGTCAACTGATCACCATCTGGTGGTGAGTTGGGTCAGGGGGTGGGGGAAGAGTCTGGACAGACCTGGTAAGCCCAAACGGGTAGTGCGGGTGAACTGGGAACGTCTGGATGAGGCCCATACCCAAGAGACCTTTAACTCACACCTCCGGCGGAGTTTCTCTGGCATCCCTGTGGAGGTTGGGGGCATTGAGCCTGAGTGGTCAATGTTCAAAGCTTCCATTGCTGAAGCTGCGGCGGGAGCCTGCGGCCTCAAGGTCTTAGGTGCCTCAAGGGGCGGTAACCCTCGAACACCGTGGTGGACCGCGGTGGTCAGGGAAGCCGTCCGACTGAAGAAGGAGTCCTTCCGAGATATGTTATCACGGGGGACTCCAGAGGCGGTTGCAAGGTACCGACAGGCCCGAAGGGCAGCGGCCTCGGCCGTGACAGAGGCAAAGCAGCGGGTGTGGGAGGAGTTCGGAGAAGCCATGGAGAAGGACTTTCGGTCGGCACCAAAGTGCTTCTGGCGTACTGTCCGGCACCTCAGGAGGGGGAAGCGGGGAACCATCCAAGCTGTTTACAGCAGGGATGGAACACTGTTGACCTCAACTGAGGAGGTACTCGGGCGGTGGAAGGAGCATTTTGAGGAACTCCTCAATCCGACTAATACGCCCTCTTTGATAGAGGCAGGGCTGGAAGATTATGGGGGATCATCAGCAATTTCCCTGGTGGAAGTCACTGAGGTAGTCAAACAACTTCACAGTGGCAAGGCCCCGGGGATTGATGAGATCCGTCCAGAAATGTTGAAGGCTTTGGGTGTGGAGGGGCTGTCATGGCTGACACGTCTCTTCAACATTGCGTGGAAGTCGGGAACAGTGCCTAAGGAGTGGCAGACCGGGGTTGTGGTTCCCCTGTTTAAAAAGGGGGACCAGAGAGTGTGTGCCAATTACAGGGGTATCACACTGCTCAGCCTCCCGGGTAAAGTCTACTCCAAGGTGCTGGAAAGGAGGGTTCGGCCGATAGTCGAACCTCAGATTGAAGAGGAACAATGCGGATTCCGTTCTGGCCGTGGAACAACGGACCAGCTCTTCACTCTCACAAGGATCCTGGAGGGGGCCTGGGAGTATGCCCATCCGGTTTACATGTGTTTTGTGGACCTGGAGAAAGCGTATGACCGGGTCCCCCGGGAGATACTGTGGGAGGTGCTGCGGGAGTATGGGGTGAGGGGGGCGCTTTTGAGGGCCATCCAATCCCTGTACGCCCAAAGCAAGAGTTGTGTCCGGGTTCTCGGCAGTAAGTCGGACTCGTTCCCGGTGGGTGTTGGCCTCCGCCAGGGCTGCGCTTTGTCACCAATCCTGTTTGTGGTATTCATGGACAGGATATCGAGGCGTAGTCGGGGGGAGGAGGGGTTGCAGTTTGGTGGGCTTGGGATCTCATCGCTGCTCTTTGCAGACGATGTGGTCCTGATGGCATCATCAGCCTGTGACCTTCAGCACTCACTGGATCGGTTCGCAGCCGAGTGTGAAGCGGTTGGAATGAGGATCAGCACCTCAAAATCTGAGGCCATGGTTCTCAGCAGGAAACCGGTGGATTGTCTACTCCGGGTAGGGAATGAGTCCTTACCCCAAGTGAAGGAGTTCAAGTACCTAGGGGTCTTGTTCACGAGTGAGGGTAAAATGGAGCGGGAGATGGGCCGGAGAATCGGAGCAGCGGGCACGGTATTGCACTCGCTTTACCGCACCGTTGTGACGAAAAGAGAGCTGAGCCAGAAGGCAAAGCTCTCGATCTACCGGTCTATCTTCGTTCCTACTCTCACCTATGGTCATGAAGGTTGGGTCATGACCGAAAGGACGAGATCGCGGGTACAAGCGGCCGAAATGGGTTTTCTCAGAAGGGTGGCTGGCTTCTCCCTTAGAGATAGGGTGAGGAGTTCAGTCATCCGAGAGAAGCTCGGAGTAGAACCGCTGCTCCTTTGCGTAGAAAGGAGCCAGTTGAGGTGGTTCGGGCATCTGGTAAGGATGCCCCCTGGGCGCCTCCCTAGGGAGGTGTTCCAGGCACAGCCAGCTGGGAGGAGACCACGGGGAAGACCCAGGACGAGGTGGAGAGATTATATCTCCACACTGGCCTGGGAACGCCTCGGGGTCCCCCAGTCAGAGTTGGTCAACGTGGCCCGGGAAAAGGAAGTTTGGGGCCCCCTGCTGGAGCTGTTGCCCCCGCGACCCGACCCCGGATAAGCGGTTGAAGATGGATGGATGGATGGACAATTAATTAATACATTGTTTAGTCATTGTCATAAAATAGTGAAATATGTACATCACAAGTCCCCAGAGCCAAAGATGAACCCAGTGTTTCTTTTCTTTCCACATTAACTTTGCATGGCACCTACAGTATGACTATGTTTCGGGACAGGCCGTAGTTATTGCAAATTAACTATGGTTAAGGTTTGGTTTAGGTTAGGCAACTAAAACACTTGGTTAAGGTTAGGGAAAGACTGTGATAGAACAAGAACTATTCCACAAGAAGTCAGATGCATCACAAACCCACCACCTACAAACCTACACCTTTACTTTTAGGCCTGATCCCATGGCCTGTGGAGAGGCGCTGTCGGGCGATCAAATTTGATTAAAGGGGACATATTATGAATAACTAATTTTTGCAGTGCTTGTGCACATACATTTGGGTATCTGGAGTGTTTACCAACCCACAAACTGTGAAATAAGACAACCTAGTCAGTTTGTTGTTGGGTGCCAAGGTCAGAAAACGTGTGATTTAAGAAGCCATTTAGATTTAGCTCCACTACCTATGTCACATGCAGGCTCATTATTATACACTGCCTCCCGTCTGAGTACCTCCACCCAGGGCTTGAGAACAACCTTTCGTAAAGGTGCGCCATATTTTTATCGCAAGCCAATCAGAGCAGACTGGGCTTTTTCAGGAGGTGGGCTTAAAGAGACAGGTGCTAAAACGGAGCGTCTCAGACAAAGCGTGAATACAGGTATATTCCGACACACAGTATTAGAAAAATATTGTGTGTTTTGAACAGTAAAACATGTAATCATGGTCTAGTAGAAAAGTATGAACCTGAAAATGAGCACAATATATCCCCTTTAACAGAAAAAAAAATTCAAGCAGATGTCGAGCTCTTGCCATTGCTGTACTGTTGGATAAAGAGGGGAAAAAAGACCATAAAAAGCTGAGGTTTTGGGTTCACGACATACTGAAAAAGAGACATTCAACCCCATGGATGCATTTGCGTTTGTCGGATTACATTGTTCATCGTAATTAAATACCGCTAATATCAACCTTTTGTCTGCATTTGCCATTATCCCACTGTTCCTATCACATCTACCAGCATCAAAACAGGAAGGAAGTGGTAAACTAGTAAAGCCCGCCTCTTGCTTGAGTTGATTGGTTGCCTGGGCCAAGTGTGACATTGACTCCGCACCTTGTGCTGAAAAATTGAGAATATTTGAACTTTTATACACTTCTAAATACCGCAAGAAAAACACAATGGTTTTGCTCGCGTTTCTAGCTAGGTGTGTCGGGGCCTCACAGTTCCTTCTGCATTGGCACTGATCATTGGCATTGTTGTTGATTGTGTTGACTGGGATATAATCGTTTACCTGTGTAAATGAACTTAATTTATAAGACGTACTGATGTCGTCTAATGACATCAGTACGTCTTGTAACTGTGTCTTCAATTGCAGTACATCACTGTGACTAAGAGTACAACCAGAAATAATCATTCTCAAGTTACCTGTTATCATGCTTGAAATGATGAGCGGGAGGATGACAAGCTTCAGCATTCGCATTAGGATCTCTCCTGGGAAGCCAAAATACTGCTTGTGGAGATGGGAGAGGGACGCATACTCTCTGACCACGACGCCCAAAGTGATCCCTGATCCGGAAAAGAACAGAATCACATCATAAACAATTCTAGGACCATAGCTCGATCAAGCAGGACAGACAAGCACAATGCAACATTTAAATTGGTATTAAGTCAGTCAAATAAATGCAGAATTTTCTCTGCAAAAGCAACTGTCACATTTTTTCACAGGTCAGCAAGGTTTCATCCCTACGGAATTCATGAGGCACCACACACATTATATTTTCCAGCTGTTAACTTCACATGTA
>CALSBV010012180.1:342489-360955 GCA_943590825.1 Bovichtus diacanthus | reverse complement strand
TGTGGGCCCCATACATACATATAAAGCCCCTATAGGGGCCCCTTCCCCTTTTATACATCCACTGTCATGCCTGTACACATGACTGAACCAACAAGAAAACACATGCATCTGTAGTGGTTATTAGAGTTTATAAGTTTATAAGTAAATTAATTGATTAAAATGGTGATGAAGAAAATGCATGTGAATTGAAAAATGGAGCGGTAACAATGGATGTGAACTTAAAAATGGACTGATAAGTTATTTAAATGATTTGATTATATTTAAAGTGATTAGATTACAACAGTTGTGATATGATACATTAAAAAAAATAGCCATGTTTCATAATTTTGCTCATCTTACATTCAACATTCCTAACAAAAAATGTATGCCATTTATCATTTAAGGAAAGTGGCCTCAATTGGGTGGGAGTAACAAAAGATAATTGAAAAAAAAAAAAAAAAAAAAAATGGAAGAGACAGTATTCCCAGTGGTGCACAAGAAATACCAAAATCCTATGGATGAATGAACACATTCTTTATTACTCAGAAGATGAACTTCTTACATTGGCCACTCCAAAATATCAACTCTGATCATGGGATATCTAATAATCAAACATGCAGATTGCTGACAAATCTGCAGTCCACATTCATTCTCTCCAGAGAATTAAACCTTTGGATTTGAATGACCCCATGACGTTTCCTTTAACACCACCCTTGGGATAAATTTGCCATTTGTACCATTGCTACTAATAAGGCTCTAAGAAGCACGCAAAACCAATTATACAAAGGACACAAGACAAAAAGGTTGGACACCACTTGTTTGTTTAACAATGTGTTGTGTTTTATAAGAATAGTATGTTTCTTTAAACATCTAAAATCCTAATCTGAAAAGTAATAGTAACTAAAGCTGTCGGATAAATGCAGGGGAGTAAAGGAAAAGGACAATACTTCCTCTGAAATGTAGTGGAGTAGCCTATTTAATTACATTCCACCCGGGGTTTTAGGACATTTTTTGTGCCTTTTTGTCCTGAAACTGGACATATTTGGCAGACATGATGAACAAGAGACAGAGAAACGACAGGTAAACACTTGAAAGAGATTCATCAGGATGCCACATGAATGCGGATATGAAGCTCAGTTGATTCTTTAGCTGTCATTTGGTATCACAGCGCCCCTCTGTGGACAAAATATCCCCATCCATCAGACAACCGCCATCTGACTGGCTGTATACCATTAATAACTGCATTTACTGTAATGTATGTTTCACATGTACGAGGATCAGTATCATGTTAAGGTAGGGGTCTAGTTTGACATTGAAAGTTAATTCTTGGCCTTGGAAACATCTATCGATAATACAGTCTCACCTCAATGTTCTTTGACGCAGTAACTATTTCTGGAGTTTTCAATCTTATCCATCAACCATCTTCAGCAGGTGGAGTTGCCCAGGAAGTTGTTGAAGAAGAAAGAAAACGAAAAGGAAAGAATAATATGGAAATGTGACTGATGATTTGGATGAAAAGCAGAGCAGAAGCTGGTTTCAAACTTCTTCCTCTTTCTGCTTCCTCTTTTAGCAGCTTCTGTGCAGTTTAACTCTGGGCCATGAAAACCTTTCAATCATTTCCAATTAGAATGAAAACTGCATCTATGGGATTTTCTTTCCTGTTGGCTTAGTATTACAGACCGCAACAGTATAATATAGTATTATAATAGTATTAGTATAGTATGTTATAGTATTATAACAGCAATGTACTGTATAAAGTTACCCTCGTTTTTTCTCTCATATTCTTCATATATGTTTGCATTTCATGTATGATTTTTCATTTTTTTATTTTATTGTCTATATGTATGTAGTTGTTCTGTGCACACAACATATATTGCTTGTCTGTCCGTCCAGGGATAGAGATTCCTCCTCAGTTGTTCTCCCTGAAGTCTCTAAATGTTTTCCCTGTTGAAGGTTTTTTCTGGGGAAGTTTTTTTGTTCTTAGTGTATAGCATCAGACTGTAAATAAAGTATAGATCAAGTGGAGAGGTGTCTGTCTTTGCTGGTGATGTGCAGCAGTTGTCAAGTATCTCAAATGTTCTATTATTATTTCTGAGAAGAGTTCAGAGTCAAACTTTTTCATTAAACACATGAAACAATATGATGTTATGAAGAAATAGATAATCTGTCATTTGTTTATTTCACTGGTTAATAAGAATAACAGGATTGATAACCCTATCGTTTGTCATAGCATGTGATGGATGTGCAGCAGTTATACATCTTTGATTAATTTTCTGTGGTGGACATAGCTGGCAGTGTAGCAGATATATGACTTATAGTTCTCATAATGGAATAAAGAGAACAAGACTAAAAGTGAGGGTCTGAGGACAGACAGGGTTTTATGCTGTACAGATTGTAAACGCCATTGAATCAAATCTGTGATTTGTGATATTAAGCAACATCAATAAAATTGACTTGAATTGTAAAATTATCTAGCCTACGTCTAGTCCTCATTTTTTTTAGTATCATACTGTCTACTCTTTATTGACTTGAGTTTATTTCTACTGAACTCGTGACTTTTTGGCTTTTGTCTAGTTTCTTTGGACAGCGTAAATATATAAATATCTGGTTAGCATCTGGCTCGGGCTTTCAGATATGTCTCAGGCTGCCACCTACCGGCGATGTAATCCCATAACACCTTAAAGGCTTTTATTTTGAAGCTTGTAACCGGAAGTCCTACTCCCTTTTAGCTGATTGTCATGTCAGACTGAACCAGTCGTCCAGAGGAACGCCAGCCACCAGGTCTTAACTGTTGGTGTGGATATGAGAGGAAGTCAGATGTGTTAACCTGGTAGTCACCCGGTACACAGGCCACTGCATCCATCTGAGCGGGACTGCCTGACCGGCCCGGTGGCTGCTGTCGCTACCTAACTGGCTAGCTAGCTAGCTAACCTCATCCCGCTAACTTCACCAGTTTAAGGCGGTTTAAGGAACGAACAGTGTTGGGAAAGCGGGGCCTCCGGCTAGTACGACTCGGTTTGCAGCTGCCCTGGAGATCTTAACACCCCGGTTTATTTTCCAGAGTAACATCCTGCTGAGATGGGTGAGTAGACGGCTAGCAACCAGCTCATACTGAGCCGAGTTAGCTAACGAGAACTGTTTTTATTTTTTTTAATTTTACCACTTAACGTTAGTTAAATCACAAAATGGCTATTATTTAAACGCACGCAAGCAGCCATGTATGGTTTGTGGTTGACGTTGTGTATCGTGCAATAATGTCACTATACCACTTTACTTCCCTCCTATAGTTTTCTGCTTTATTATTCTAACGTTAACGTTAGTTAGTCATATGAAAAGCTGACTGTAGCTAAATTGTGTTCACGTGCGCGTGCGCGCGTGGCTGCTTCAGTACTCGGGCGGGGTACTTCCCTGACTCTCCATCCACTATCCACTCATAGTAGTCGTGATTCTTTTCCTTTTTTAGGAACGCAAGCCGCTGAAAATGTTATGTATTCTTATAGCCTTCGTTTTTCCTCGACGTAATTCAGCTGGGACTTGAAATGGCTTGAATGTCCCAGTTGCTAAATGAATGTACATCCCCTGAAATGGCAGTTCTGTTGATGGTGTAGATGGCACTCCTCCATCTCCACAGCTGTTATGCAATAGGATAGCAGCCCACTTCGTGATGCTGTTGTAACGCACTGCTCTCTATAATGTTACTTTACTGGTTACGGACGGTGGACACACACTGGCTGCTGATGTTTTTAAAGCACAGGCCTGTGACTACTGTAGTAATCATATCTCTGAATGGAATTGAATACAAATTGGTAATCACGCTGTATTATTCACTAAACATTATCTCTCTATCTATCACATTTTGAAACCGGTTCATATATAAGGAAGTGGCATTCGTGAATAGCACCTAGAGCAATGTTTGTTTGACAGTTTATGAGGTATTTCTGAAGGTTTAATCCCAGGCTGGATCACTCAGGCTGTCATTTGATATAAGGCATCTATCATGGAGGATGGATGTGTGGGTTGTGCAGTGCACAAGCATCTGACAGCAACAACCAGGTCACTGCAATGGTGTCTGCATCCTTATGCAACTTATCATCACCTGGTGGTTTATTGGCATGGCGCTGGAATGACAGTTGAGAAAATTCCCACTGTCCTTCACATAATTAAAATAAATCTTTTTCTCTATTGACGATCAATAAAATAGACGAGAAAGAGGTGTGTCAGCCTCTGGAGTAATTAGAGTGCATTCTGGAGCAAACATGACGGGTCATTCCTAATCAGATTGCGCTCATAATGTAGGCTGTGAGTAACTGCATCCAAAAACAGAACTGTATAGAACCAGTGAATAAGCAGCACTCGCATAACAAATGTACTGTATTTAAGGCACTTGCTTTATTGCATTCGTCGCCCATTTGTACATGATGGATATCGGTGTATAACATCAGACTATAAATAAAGTGTACATCAAGTGGAGAGGTATCCCTCTTTGCGGGTGATGTGAAGTACCTGTCAAGTATCTCAGATGTTCTATTATTATTCCTGAGAAGAGTTCAGAGTCAACACTTTCATTAAACACATAGTCACTACCATATGATGTTATGAAGAAATAGACTATCTGTAATTTCTTTATGTCACTGGTTAATAAGAATACCAGGATTGATAACGTTATCGTTTGTCATAGCATGTGATGGATGTGCAGCGGTTATAAATCTTTGATTCAGTTTCTGTGGTGAACATGGCTGGCAGTGTAACAGATAACTGATAGATGACAGATGACTTATAGTTCTCATCATGGAATAAAGAGAACAAGACTGTCAAAACCTAGTATATGGCTCAACCGTGTATGGTCAATGTGCTCATGAGGGTGTAATTGAGGGCCGTCTACGCCTCGCTGTAAAAAGACCTGTATATGCTTGAAGCAGTCAGTGTGTGTGTCATCATGCTAAAATGTGGTCCTGGAGACTACAGAGAATTACCACAGAAGCCGTTTTGAGTACTGTGTGTTTATATTTCTGTAGACAGATTTTGTCACCGTGATAGTGTTGCAACTGTGGAAGATGCGGTCACAACACTTTACAGGTGGGTAGTTGACATCAAAATGAAGGCAGAGTTCAAAGATGGATGTGGTCTGAGCAAGGGCGTCAGAGGTAGGGGCATAGGAATTGGCCATAGGCCCCTCTCACTTTACGCCCCTGGTCTGATCTGGTGTCGCAGCAAGATCGCAAGATGGTCTCTAGTTTTTTTTTTTTTTTTTTTCTCTCACTTTATCGAATACAAAAGTTCAAACAAGCATCTGTAAAACATGACATCAGTTCATTACAATACAACTGAAAACCACCCCGCCAGAAATACTACTAAATGCATGTAACGTGAAATGACACGTCATCGCATGAGCTAAATAAAGCTTCTGTTTGCACCTATTCATTTTTAAAGAGCAACGGCCAACGGGCAAACTCCAACACTCCACCGACCAATGTTGTAACTTCAACACTCAGTCAGGGAAAGACTTTTGCTGTGGTCTGATTTACAAAAAACATTGAAGCCGAGATAGACAGACAGTAGAAGATCATGGTCATAAGCTCAAGGAGAAAAGGTGTTTCATATTATTGGCTATTGACTATTGACTGGTTTATGGAACCTGTAAAATAATTGCAAACAGTTTAATTTGGCTGCTGGTAATAAATAATATTATTCAATAATAATCTCTTCATTCTTTTTTCCATTCACAAGTTACTTCTGATCGGTGCAATTGGAGACGAGGTTGAGAATGATGAGTGGTGTTACAAGAGTAGCGGAGCCGCTTTAGTGTGGAGCGAGAGGGAGAGAAAACATTTGTTCTGTTCTTCCAGCCACGTCTCCGAAAGATTCTCATGTGTGAAAACAAACGTGCAATAATTCACTTTCCCAAACATTTGAAGAAACTACCATGAAGTCTCAAGTATCAGTTTCAAGGCTAAACGTGTTTTTCAGCCTAAATGCCGGTCCTGGCCTATTAATGACTCGCATCAGATTTTTCATGGCGTTCTCTCATTTTCAGTTTGCCACTACCATCTCCCTAAATCAAAAACCTTCCAACTTTGGTTCAATAAATATTTCTGTTTTCAGACAACCTAAGTGATGCCCTGGAGAAGCTGAAGCTAGCGTCCACAGACAACGCTACTGACAGCGTGGAGAGCTGTCTGGACTGCCTGCTGAAAGCACTCGCCAACAACAGTGAGTAGAGCTGGATTTACACCTCGTTTTTTAAATTTTCCATTAAAGTCTCTCTGACAATCTGCCTTCGCTGGACCTAATAACATTTCTGTAATATTTTTACCGGCATTTATTCAAATATAAATAAAAACAGTCCTCTGGTTAATGTGGTCAGTTGTTCATTTTATAAATCATATCAGAATTCCACAGCTGTGGCGGATGGTGTTCACCTGAAGCCATATTTTTTGGCAGTGTAACAGTCTTTGCCAGACAGCTGTATAATGACGTCTTGCCGTTGAATGAGCAATTCTTCCCTAGCTGATGTTTGTTCTTTCTTATCATGTTGAAATCCTGGTTACCTCTTTGGTGAACAGACCACTGTGTAATCTCCCAGAAAAAAACCTTGCAACCGGGAAAGAAACATGGTCAAATCTTTGATTGTCAATCCAAAATGGTGGCCCTAGATCGCTCTGTGAGACACATTAACCATCGTCAGCCAGCATCAAAATTCTTACAGAATTGAAACACAAAATTCTCACTGTGACCGTGACTGCTGCTACGACCCATGTCTGCAACTCAACCAATCCAAATACGCCATAAAATGACCCAGAATACACAGGATACTAACACTGCATAGCCCATAGACATGCATGCAGATACCACTAAGCTCGATTTTAAAATGCTATTAAAAAAAAAAAACTATAAAAAAAAAAAAAAAAAGACAAAGATTCTACAGCCATGTTGCCATCAAAGCAGTGGTAATAATAATAATAATAATAATAATACATTTTATTTATAAGCGCACTTTTGCGAGTTAAATGCTCGCGTTAACATGCTCACAATTACAATACTTACATGCTGATGTATAGCAGGTTTACCATGTTCACCAGCTTAGTTCTGACTGTCAGCCAAGTTTCAAGTGTCAAGTTTCATGACACTTTGTCAATAGTTGAGATATTTCATTCTGGACCACAGTGGTGGACCAATATCCCTAGAGTCAAGCCATAGATATGGCTATAGCCACAACACTATATGCTTTAATGTGATTGAAATGATCTGTTTTACCCTCATGCAGACACCGAGGCCAGTGTGAAGATCCAGGAGATGGGCATCCTTCCCCTGCTCCCCACCCTGCTTACCCCCCAGTCCTCCTGCACCCCTAAAGTAGCCAACATCATAGCTGAGCTGGCCAAAAATGGTGAGGTTCAGTTACCAAGCCCATCCACCCAGGAACATCCTGACTTACTGTACCTCCATTCGTCTGTATTCCATTTGTATTCTTTCTTTAGCTCTCATCCTTTTTTTTGTTTTTCCATGTTTTCTCCATGAATACATTATTTGGTGGGACAGTGGAACTAATGTGTTAGTCATGGATATTTTAGAACTCTTTTTATGGTTTAAAATGTAAAGAATCAAACTGTAGCATGTTTAATTGACAGGCTGTTTCAGAGAGAGCTAGTTTTAGCAGCTCTCATTGGCATGTCAGACCACTGACTGTGAAGCGATCGTGTAAGGACTCAAACCTTGCATAACTGCAGTGTCGGGGAGCTTACATTTTCCAAAATCCCTCTTTGTGAGCCCAGGAGAAGCTTTTAATGCCGAAAAAAAGCAGACTTGAATAGAAATTAGGGCAAGAAAAGGTTAGGATAATGAATGAGTTTTTAGCAGCTTGCAAACGGCAGCTAATGATCACTCCCTAGCAGTTTGCCAAGCTTGGCAACAACCCGCTGGCATTTATCTGTCACTGCTTCCGGAAATGTCTGCAATCAGCCAAGTGACTGCTGGGCTAAAGACGACTCCCTTTTCCGTCTGACAGTTTGAACTGACATGATTTTTTTTTTTAAAGCCGCAGCAGGCAAGATTTCATGTAAGAACATATCTGACTAATTAGCACAAAATACCACCACTACAGAGATTAGTGTCTCATCCCCACTTAAACCCAGATGATCCAGCATGATTTCCCAAATGAAAATCTGATCACAACATGGTGACTGGTGAAAAAATCCTCTTCACATTCAGAACATGGTGACTGAGCTTAAGTGGGATGGGAGACAAAGTCTCTTTGTCAGTGAAACAAGTGAGTTACCACCTCATTGCTTACGTAACATTTGTTAGAAAGCATCACAGAGTAGCTGGGTAGGTAACTATCAGGATGCCAGGGCTAGGTGATAAATATCTTATTGGTCACCGTCACCCCATTAACCAGCTGTATGTTGATGTGGGTGAGTTCGGAGGCTTGCAATGAATCGACCTATATGTTTCCTTTTATTTTTTGCATTGTATTGATCATGCAAACAAGGCACTTCATAACAACAAAGGCTCTTATTTTGGTGATTTTTAAACTGGCCAAAAAAAAAAAAATAAAGAAAAGAAAGTCCATTGACCAAGGATTTAGTCAACCGCAGATCTGGTGACGTTAGACTTGACTAAATCAAAAAAGCAAACATGATTCGCCAATGATTTGTGACTGCACTAAGACTCCCCAAGCCCAAATATTAAAATGTTTGTTAAAAAACAAAGTGTGCACCAAGTCAATTAATAATTTTCAACAACAGATAATCTTAGAAGCGGGAAAAGGTAGCAGACGGACAACAGACGATACCTCAGATTATCACACTGGATGTTGAAGTGAACAACAAAAAAAGACTACGACATGGAAAACATTGAGTTTGGAGATTTTCGAATGATTGCAGCCATTCTTTATTGAGTGAAGTTGCCTTTAACATGAAGTGAAGGATTATGGGTGTGTCGCATGTCACAGCTATATCAGATTTTCTCCATATTAATTTTCATCTTTTTAATTGTTAATTTCACATTTTGAATAAGCTGATCTTTAATGAGGATGAACGAAATTGTTAATAATTTTGAATTTGTGCTTTGATTGAGATTTCTTGAGATCTTCGAGAAGATTTGAGCCCCAAGTATCTTCTTAATGTTCCTGCAAAGCTCCAAATAAGGATTGTCAGGAACAATGTACTTATAGTGGGATCATTGTCAATTTTCCATGACATTTTGCCTTTCCTAATAGAGTGCTGCAGAAAATGAGTCCTAAAAACAGGAGAATTTAGAATCTTTGCACTTCCGGTTCAATGGGTTTTTTGGTAACATACCTGAAATAAGGTCTGTGGTGAACACAAGCGTAAGAGATTTCTGTGTTTTGTTCTACAACGTAAAATAAAACTTTAGAATTTTGTAGCTAATGCGTAAAAATGGCGGTTGCCAAATGAGACTACAGAGGCTGTCTGGGACATTAAATGTCATGACGCCAAACACGGAGAAACTCATCTACTCAGTGGTGGTGATGTGAAGTCATCGTAGTTTGTTTATATCGTAACGTTAACTTCTTACTTCTGACAAATTAATTTACGCCGAAAACGGACGAAACGTGTAAATATCACAAACGCTTGTTAGCACAGAGCTTATCTTCTGCAATAATATAAGATCCAATGGAAAAATCCCATTGGCTTTTTGTCAAGGGAAGCAGGGCGACACTAACCTCCGTGTTGGCCTACAAAAAAAAAACGTCATCCCTGCAGCACGTTAATTGTTTAAGGCAATGCATATATTAATCATGTGATCATTACATGTTCTAACTGTCAGTAAAGTTGTAGGAAACATGGGAGTAATATAGCAGGTTGACGCTATTAACTCCCTTGAGCAGGTTTAACTTCTGACAGTGTTAAACTGACCTGTGATCCAACGCCTTTCCCTCTCTCAGAGTTCATGCGGAGTCCCTGTGTTGAAGCCGGCCTCATCCCTCCTCTAATTCAGCTGTTGAACTCCACCGACCAGGAGGTTTTACTGCAGACTGGCCGAGCTCTTGGCAACATCTGTTATGACAGCCGTAAGTAGGAGTTTGCTTTGCTTAGGGAACACTGACTCCTTCATGAGCCTTGTCACCGCCATCACACAGCTAATAGAAAATAAGTTATACAAAGGATTCAGCGTTGGGCTCCAGTGGACAAAGCTTTGATGTTTCACCATGTGTTTCAGCTACACAAAACTTGAACAGGCGAATAGCATCGCATGCAGGGACATTTTGAAGAGCTCTAATTAACCAGACCCCATTTACCGCATTTGCATAGAGGGCATCACAGTAGCTCCCTTGCCGTCTGTAAGGTTTGAACACTTCAGTTTGAATTTTCCTCTGACGTCGTGGGTGAATTGTTTGTTTATTTACATTTACAACTCATGATTACTTATTGACAATGACAATACAGCATGCAACATCACATACCACATGAGAGGACAGACACAGAAAAGCACTGAAAAATAGTTAGTCCTATAGTAATAATGACAAAAACAAAGTTATCTTTAGCCTCTTTTCTGAAGATTCCTTTTAAATGTATGTATTTAAAATACAATGTATACATTGCTTGATATACTGTACGTAAGTATGTTACTTTGAGTTTGTTCTAGTTTTGGCCGATACTGGATTTTTGATATCATATCAATGTTTGGGAGTCTGAAAAAAAAATGCTATGATTTATCAGCCAATAGTAATTTATCACAGAAAAAGCCTGCATAACTTGAATAACAATCTCAAATTGGATCCTTTTAAATTACTTTTTCAAATTATTTTTTTTAGACCAGAATGCATACTCACTGGGATGGTGAAACTGTTTCAGAATGACCTTAAACCTAGTTTGGCATGTTTGCATCAACATACTGCTGATGTATCTGTAATACACTAATATCAACTGATATATGGCCTTGGCCATTTGGGGTGAAATGCTCCTTTTAAAGGTCATCAAAGGTGACAGACCTTAGAGAAGCTGCAAATCTGAGTCAGACCTGTTCTTACCCTGATTATTTTGTCATATAATTAATATATAATATTGTAGATTAGGTTTAACTGTACTTCAAAACAGACCCACTTCATATGCGTTTCATAGTAATCTTTACTCGACTAAAATACAGTTTAAATGTGACTTATGCTTACGTTCCAGGTTCTTCACATAGCAGCAAGACTGTTTCAGTGTCTTTTACTTTGTTCTTAAACTGACACTTGCATCCTGTAACTGCTAATACCATACAGATCTAACAGTGCAAATGTGTAAGACATAATAAGCTCCCATTCTAAACCTTCAAATGACTAAAAGCATCAAATGATGAACGAGACAACAATGTAATTGGACATGGCTGACGGAATATCTAGGTTTTCTTAATGCACATGTCGTTAAAATACATTTGGTTATTGTGTTGGAATAAAGGAAGAGTCTATGTATGTATGTATGTATGTAAAATGTAGTCTTGATTTTGAGAACTGTGTGGTGACAAAACCATTACCCAAGTTATTTAGTGATGAGCAAACTATAAACTAAGGTATCACGGTTTATCTGACAATAATATGATTGTGTTTGAAAATGCTACATGTGGCACCTTTTTGAGATATCTGCTTAGCAAATGAACCAGCGGCGTATTTGAGTATTGACCTCAGGGAGGAGCAGCAGAGTTTAAGTCTGATTTTTCAGCCAGCTTTAGAGGCTTTAATCACAGCTGTCGGTTGTGGTGCATAGTTTCTCCTTGTGTTGAAAAGCTGGCTATCTGTGGAATCTGGTGGGATGTGACATTTGTTTGAGTGGAGGGGGGGAAATGTTTTATGATAGACACACTTGGGAGAGTGTGGAGAAGCAGCTGCTTGCTACCTTAAAGAAACACGCACTGTAATATGGGAGATGTATACATTTGCTTTAGTAAATGACATAAAACAGGAGCTTTTGAAAGCACTTTCAGTACAACAGGATGAAAAGGGGTTCGAACTTGTACTGCTACTGTCTTTACAATGCACCTCCCCGATATCCCTCCAAGAATTCTTTTGCATGTCTTTGTAGTTTCGATGTGATGGATCGTACAAGTTGGTGAAAACGCCGTACGACATTTTCCTCTTCAAGAATCAGCGTTGCATTCGGTTGTACACATCAAAAGGGATGACCTTTGTTTGTTTGGTTGTATCTCATAAAAAATAATTGGACGCAACCATATGACCATAGGTGAAGTGAATCTAGAGCTTTGCCTTCAGCCTCAGTTTACTCTTCACCATGATGGTCCAGTGCCATGCATGCATTACTGCCAGTGCTGCACAGATCCACCTGTCTTTCTCACAGTCAGTCTCTTACGGACAGGGACCCCAAGATACTTGAAATTCTTCACTTGGGGCATCAGCTTGTTCCAAACTTGGAGTTAGCGATTCACTGTTTTCTTGCAGAGTACCATTGCTTCAGACTTGAAAGTGCTGACCTTCACCCCAGCCACTTCACATTCAAACTGTCCCAGTGCACCTTGGAGATCACAGGTTGATAAAGCCAGCGAAACTGACTCTTGAAAAAAAGAAGATACCAACAAACTTGACGTTTTTCAATTAGCTGTGCGTACATACGCTGTGATAGCTAAGGACAAGCCATAGCTAGGTTGTCTGTTTGTTTCCTATTTCACAATGAAGTCCTATCACTGCCTCCATGGATTAACTGCAGCTTCTTGGGAACCGAACAGAAACGGGTAATATTATGCACTAAAAAATATTGCCGTGTTGCTGAGAGTTTATGCTGCCATAAGTAAATGAAAGCAGCAGTGACACTGAGACCACTGACTAGTGTAATGCTGCCTTTGGCAGCTATTCTACCAGACAAAGCCCTTACAGAGAGACAATCATCACTACTGTGCATTTACTGTTTCTCTCAAGAAAGAAAGACATGAAAGAACAACACCAATAAAGTCATTTGTAATGGATATCAAAGGTAAAGTGTACTGGCCTTCAAAGGAGCATTTTAGCACAAATATCCATTGTCAATAGTCTGTTTATTTAAGCAAGCTTCTTTTCTTTCTTTTTCTTTTTTTTTTTTTAAGATTTCAGTTCTTTGATTTTGCATTTGTGGATTGTGTTGATTTTTGATTCTTGGCTGCAACAAAATAACATCTAGTAAACTATCAAGGGAGAGCTTTAGTCTGTTGCCACACAGAAATTATGTAAGAAAAGGGGAGAATTATGGCTACCACGGTCAATTGCGGCATTAATTAAATCCAACCCTAAATTCTTCTATGGATTTGAATAATAAAAAAAGCCTTTATCAGATGGGCTTTGAGCGTCATGTGAATCATACAATGGGGTTTGCTTTATGTCATGTAGTTGTGGTCATAATTATTTCCTTCACACTTATTTTATTCAACATTTTGACTGCTTTTATAGCCTTAGTTTACATTGATTTACATGTTTTGTACTGCTTAATTAACATTACTTTCATATGTATTTTTCAGGTTGTGGTTATTTTTTCTTTACTTTTTTCCCTTTGCTTTGTGGTTGATTTGTGTCCTGGCCTCTTTGTTTTGCAGATGAGGGCAGGAGTGCAGTTGACCTGGCAGGAGGGGCTCAGATAGTAGCTGAACACATTAAATCCCTCTCCCAAAATACTGAGCCGGAAAATGAGAAGCTCTTGACTGTCTTTTGTGGCATGCTGATGAACTATAGCAATGATAATGGTAATGACCATCTTCCCCCAAGAACTGTTAACTAATCTAACTAATCAGCGGATGTTCTCTTTCTTATACGCAGACGATGTCACAATTTATTTATTTTTTGTCATAAGACAGAAGGGTTGAGCTGAATATTCTATGCTTTTCCTTTTTGGACTGACCTCTCTCCTGATCTTTTTACCATGCTGTCTGTTGCTTTTCCAACATCACCTCTGAGGCAATCTGCAGTTATTAATAATTTCAGATTTCATAGTAGCAGTACCCGTTGTCCCTCTTCCTTGCTCCTGTTAGTGTACATCGTAAATATTCTGTAGACTCGGCTGCTAGAACATTTTCATTAGCTAATTCCTCTCTGTAATGTTTAGCCATGCTAGCGAGGTGGCTCTAGGAATGACATTGCCAGTCTTTCGGACCATCACTTTTGTCCAGACTAAAATATTTTAACAACTATCGGGTGGATTGCCATGAAATGTTGTACAGACATCCATGGTCCCCAAAAGGATGAGTTGTAAGGACTGGTGGCACCCTCACTTTTGGTCTAGCTCCACCAGCAGCCTACAAGAAGATTGGCACAAATGTTTGTACAGACATTTAAAGGTTCCCAGATTATATATTCTAATGGATTGTCCTATAGCTCTGCTATGAAGTTGACATTTGTAGTTTTAGGGGAATATCTCGATATCACTATTGGATTGATTGCCATGTAATTCGGTTCACACATTAATGTTCCCTTCAGGATGATTTGTAATAACTTTGATGATCATCTAACTTTTGATCCAGCGTCGTCGTCAGTTAAAAATTTCAGTTTGTCCAATAATTTCATTAATGATCAAATACCTGCAAAGCAAATGATATTCCCATCAACAGCTGTACTTTGTGTTTGGTGATAATTAGCAAATGTTAGCATGCCAACATACTAAACTAAATTGGAGACCAGGGTAAACATTATCTGCTCAACATCAATATGTTAGCATTTTTACTGTGAGAACATTAGCATGCAGATGTTAGCATTTAGCTCGAAGCACGGCTGTGCCAAAATACAGCCTCATAGAGCCGCATGTATGGCTGTAGACTCTACATTTTTGTTTGATAAGACAAATAAGATGCATGTTAATCAAATTCAAAATAGTTGGTAGGTTTTATTTATTTATTTTTATTTTACTTTGGACAGAGCCCTACTAGCTGTTTACCCTTTGCTTTCAGTCTTTATGCTAAGCTAGGCTAACCACATTTTGACTCCTGCTCTGTACTTGACACATAGACGTGACCTCACTTTGCTCTTGGAAAGAAACCGAATAAGCTTATTCCCCAAAATGTTGCTCTACTCCTAGTTTGGAAGCCTATATAGTTCCACAACTGAACTTGTGTAAAATATTTATATCCAACAATCTAGTGTTAAGTAAAAGTAAGATGAAATCCTTTTAGCTTTGTATGGATTATCAACAAAAAATAACCAACATTCTTTAAGAAGAGTATAGGTCAAAGTAATTTTGCCTAGTTTTTAAAAAAGGTTGCAGTTTATCCTACAGTTTACATACAGTATGCTTTCTCTTCTCTATGCCTCTATCTTCATAATATATCTGGATTACTTTCTATGAGCTTACTGTGATATTTACTATGAATTTACATGATCTACTGCGTTTGCCAGTTTAAAGAGGTGAGGAAGGTGAATTAACCCTGCGCTGTATCACTGCATACATCTTCTTTCTGGTCTATGCTACAGATTGTGTCTTTCTGACAACACGGCTTGTTGACAGGAGCAAGTATTTGATCTGACTGACTCAGATCTCCTGCCAAGTTTCTTTTGGCACTACACAATGGTTGGATCTATTTGGCTGGGTAATGTGAGGTTTTAGGTTACACTAACAGAATGAATGATTTTTTTGTGGCTTTCTGCAGCTTCAAGCAGCTTTCAGCATCCAGCTGACTCTTCATACCTAGCTAATGTTGAGACAACTGTGCACTTACTGAATCATAAAAAAAGACATTCTTGATTTTTTTTTTTTTAAGCTGATAAAGATATTGATATTGCAACGTTTAAAAAGTATATTGGTCAATATTTAAATTTTAATAAATTTTTTTTTAATAGAATAAATTCTGTGAATTAATTTTTTTAAACGATTGTGATCATGTACTAACCCATTTTAAAGTGTAAAAATAAACTTGTCTGTGCGCGCTGGTAACTATGTAATGGTAACACTGTTGGTTTCACTTCTGTCCTGAAATGTGTTGCTCAACAGCAGACAAACATCGGCCAATGATAAAGCGTTTCTACTTTCGCCACCTGCCTTCCAAAAATACTCTGTAGAGGCTGAATTATTGTTCTGATTTTATTTACGTTCAAACAACACTTGTAGCATGTTTTAGTGGCTTTTTTCCATTCTTACTTTCAACATGGCTTTAAGGTTTAGCTTGTCCTACTACTATACTTTCTGATTGACATTCAATAAGGTTCTGAAAAGATCTTTTTTAGTATTGTTCTTGAGACTTTAACTGAACTTTTTTCCCTTCTCACTTCTTCTGCTAATCTTCCCTACTCTTGTCTACCGCCACCATTTAATCATTCACTCTGCTTTTTAATTAAGAACTACATTTAAATAATTTTCGTTATACTTTTCATCTTGGCTTTACCACTTCAAATGCATCTTCACGTCATGTGCCTTGACACCAGGTTGTGGGTGAATTGCAATTTAATGTAGGTTTCACATACAAACCTGCATTAAATAATTAAATTAAATTGAAAACTTCAAGGCTGAATGTAGTCATGATTGACAAAAATGTACTGAGTATTTTTATGAGGTTTTATTGTGGTTTCCCAGAATTTACTTAAGGAAGGAAGGGCTTGTTGGTGACTAAATTACTGTGTGACTGCAAAGTTTAAGTAAGGCTATGTAACTTCTAGAAAACACTGGGCATGCAGTCACAAATAGTAATGATGCATGATAATAATGAACGCCAAACGTAGTGTAACAGTAGCACAAGAACCAGACTAAGCAAAGGCTAACTGACCGTTAGCAAGCTCATTCACTCGGAGAGATTTATTTTTTCAAAAATGTTATTGAATAAAATGGTGTATAATGGTGAATAAAATACTGGGGGGGATTGAACAGAAAGAAATAAAGAAAACTCTCCAGATTAATTTTGCTTTTAGGTTTTGTTAGTTATTCATTTAGAAGAATGTGTAATTTCTTTCAAATGTGCCGTAGTCTCACTTTAGGGTCCAACAATGGTAACGTCTACCTCTCATGGAAGCGGAACGTAGTGTTTCAAGCGTACATTTTCTTTATATAAAATGTATGCAAATAGTGGCCATTTAAGTTTAGCAAATCAGCTTTCAAGCTAAATTCTAATGTTGCACGTTTTTCTCTTGAACTCCTCAGTTCTACATCACGTTTAGAACAGAGGATTGACTGCCTGTCTTTCTTTATCTTTGTCTTTTGCAGATTCCTTACAAGCTCAGCTGATCAATATGGGTGTGATTCCCACTCTGGTGAAGCTGCTAGGCATCCATTCCCACAACATAGCCCTGACAGAAATGTGTCTAATTGCATTTGGGAATTTGGCTGAGCTCGGTGAGTATACCTAAATACCTGTTGAGCCAAGCTAACCAACCCGCCAACCATTCCAAAATGGTGAAAATTATGATTAATGTCTCACCTAGATCTCTAAAACTTAATATACTGTTAATTACTGTTATTTATATAATTTTGGTCTGCCAGAATCCGGTCACCATGGAATTTTTAATAAATTACAAAAACACAACCACTCAGAGGATTGGAGGTGAAAGGAAAAAGTCTTATGTATATCCAATATAATACCTTCACACCCATGCAGAAAATATAATCATTAACCTAAATGGAATGCACATAGGATGTCCATGTAGGGTCGAAGATTTCTTCTCTTTCATGACATGCCTGTGGTACTCCTCTTGTATTTTCAGAGTCCAGCAAAGAGCAGTTTGCCTCCACCAATATTGCTGAGGAGCTGGTGCGTCTTTTCCAGAAGCAGACGGAACACGAGAAGAAGGAAATGATTTTTGAGGTTCTGGCTCCACTTGCAGAAAATGGTAACGTGCCTTTTTCTTTGATCTCTTCGATCATTATTAAGTTCTACAAAAGGCCATATCCACTGTAATGGGAAATGTAGAACTGAAGACATAAAATAGTGAGAGACTGCAGTGTTCTCTGATGCTTTTAGATTAAAATGATGTCCACCTACTCTATAGTAAATTATCCTCTGTGTGAGTCATGCTTTCCACACCAGCTGCTACTGCACAGTCATGGCAGACGGCTCCTGCATTTGCTCAGCTGCTCTTTTTCAAACATTTCTCTGCTGTTGAAACACGCACGCATACACAGACAGAGTGAGCACCTTACTTGCTGTTATCACCATTCCAGGCACACTGAGTGCTCCTACATTGTCAGTCTCCAGGACAACGTCCTACTTAACTCTACTCTAGAGAAACTCGCTCTCTACCTCTCCATCTCTTTCATTCGTCACACTGCATCTCGTCCATTAGGTTACTAGAGACAAGAATTAAACACTTGTGTGAAAAAAGTCAGAGGCATAATGGTAAGACAGGAATAATATAGAAGTTTAATAGTGACAAATATTGAGATTGTTTTTTTTTTTTACTTTCTAGTGCTTAATTTTGTATTAATTCACAATATTGTCCTTGCATCAAAGCAAAATAATTTTTTTTTAAAGTGCAAACAAATAAAGGGGACAATGGGTTTTTCCTAAACACTCGTATAGGACTGTAAATTTGCTATCAATTAATCTGCAGGTTATATATATATATATATATATATATATATATATATATATA